>JAUMGZ010122546.1:0-17314 GCA_032359645.1 Pododesmus macrochisma
TGCGCATAAACGTCAAATATATATTAATTGATAAAACTTTTGGTAAGTATTATTGTGTTAGCGCATACTGGCTGTAAGACCTTTATCCACCGATCTATTAAAGAAAAACATGCAAAAAATGGTGATAACTGGTCGGCGACCAGTACAGTTTTCGTCCGAATATTATCAGAGTTGGTATGTGTGATGGGAATCGCATGAGGATGTGCATATCATAAAATGGGGAATTTGTGTCAGTTTTAACGAGAGTTATGGCCCTTTATGACTTAGATTTTTCCACCAGGCAGTGTGAATCGAACCTTGTGACCGCAACTAGTCCAACAGTTTTCAACCAAATTTTTCAGAGTTAGTGTGTGTGTGATGGGAATCGCATGAGGATGTGCATATCATAAAATGGAGAATTTGTGTCAATTTTAACAAGAGTTATGGCCCTTTACGGCTTAGATTTTTCCACCAGGCAGTGTGAACCTTGTGACCCCCAACTAGTCCTACAGTTTTCAACTAAATATTTAATGAGTTGGTGTGGGTGATTGGATGCGCAAATCATTAAATTGGGATTTTGGGTCAATTTTACTGAAGAATTATGACCCTTTTGACTTATAATTTTCAATTACTTTTGGTACAAAAAAAATGTATTTATTCAAAAACTTGTTTAAGATACACATGTAACATTAAGCTTGTATTATTTCCCTTTACATTTCAATTCATTCCCAAATTTATTGTGGGCGTATAATACCTCGCTACGCTGTGCTCTTGTTGTCAATTAAGTGTTCTTGATACTTGATATTAATAGTGCACGCTGCAAAATTTGATGAAATGCCATTTTTGTGATTTTACATAACTGACCTACATGATGCATGCACATATACTTGCCAACTTTTCAAATTTTTCTTTGTGGAGAAACCATGTGTCTGAATGTAAAATTGTCTAAAAAGTACTTAAAATGCACCCAGGTCCCTTTTTGGCAAATAATAATAGTCAAAAAATACATACTTTCTATTGTTTCATGCATTGTGTTAAAATGACTTGAGATTAAAACAAGGTTGACGGAATACTGATTATGAAGACATGAAAAGTAAAAAATGAGGGTAAAAAATTGTTAGCCTCCCTTTTAATTATATAAGTAGGGCTGGGTATTGAAAGGGTCAAAACGATACGATACTATGGCAAGCCGTTTTGATTTAATATACCATTTCTACTAAGTAAGTGAGTGAAATAAAAACAATTAAGCCTTAAGTGAAATAAAAAATGAGGGAGGATCAAACCAAATGTGTGAACAAGAGGGAAGTCGCCATTTGATTAAGAAAAATCATTTGTTAATTAACTTATGTTGAATGCTTTTTGCACTTAATTAAGTGGAAATTGTTTATTATATCAAAACGGCTTGCCATATGATACGTATTGCGATATGTTAAAACGTATTGCTGATACAGATTTTTTGGTTTAATTGTGGTTATAAACATGTACATGTACTTTTGTATCCTGTGAATTAAAGTGATTTGGACAAAATAAATTGTAACTATTAACGATTGTTTCTTTAGTATACCATTATGCATGGTTGATATTAAACTACTAATTCAAACAGAAACTCTAAAGAATATTAGGATGAGTTACAAGACTTTTATTTCCTGTGCAAAGAGCCAAAAGACAGATGCCTTCTAATAATATTAAAGTTCCTATGTTTGGTGTAGATGGGGTTGGTGCATAAATACGGCCATCGATATCTGTTCTTTCTATATATTGACAAAACAATAACAAAAATATTCATTGACAATCAGCTATTAATTCATGATTTAATTTCAATACACTTAAAAGATACTTTTGTTTGCAGACATTTTTAAATTTAAGTTTTAGTCCATCTGGACCAAAGGTCCAAGTTGGACTTTTCTCATACTAATCCCGTCCGTCGTCAATCCGTCGTTAACTTTTGCTTTAAAAGACATCTCCTCTAAAACTACTGGGCAGATTTCAACCAAATTTGACAGCAATCATCCTTAGGAGAAGGGGATTCAAGATTGTACACATGAAGTATCTGACCCCCCTAGGGGGACAGGTGGCGGGGCCAAAAGGGGTAATTTGACTGTATGCCTTTAAACGACATCTCCTCTGAGACTATTGGGCAGATTTGAACCAAATTTGGCAGGAAGCATCCTTAGGGGAAGGGGATTAAAGATTGTACAAATATTTAATGAAGTCCCTGATCCCCAAGAGGATAAGTGGGAGGGGTCAAAACGGTTAAATTTGACAGTTTGCCTTTAAAGGATTTCCTTATAGACTTTTGGGCAGATTTCAACCAAATTTGGCAGGAAGCAACCTATGAGGAAGGGGATTCAAGATTGTACAAATGAAGTCCTTGACCCCCCCTCCCCCCCAGGGGACAAATGGGCGGGGCCTTAAAGGGTAAATTTGATAGTTTGCTTTTAAACGACAACTCCTCTGAAACTTTTGGGCAGATTTTAACCATATTTGCCATGAAGTATTCTTAGGGGAAGGGGATTCAAGATTGTACAAATGAAGTCCTTGTTTTGTTTTTGTTTTTAGTTCATCTGCCTTTTGAGATCAGCTCTCGTATTTGAGATGCAACCAGAGATGGCAGCATTGCAGAGTTAGCAAATTGCCTTTTTCTTGCGTGCCCCTTGTTTGAAGTGACATATACCACATGTTTGACTTTGTTTTTCTGCATTTGACATCACAGTTAACTTGACAATCTAACTCTTGGTTACCAGGACGCATTTCCGTTGCGTTTAAGAGACCCTGATTAGTGACTGATCTTCCTGTTTTGGTTTGTTCGAGACAAAATCTTCGTCTGCAGATTTGTCTAAATAAATTAATTTCACAATATAAGATGTAAATAGCGTAATTATGTAAGTCAAAATGGTACGCCGATACAACGGCATGTTTACGTATCAATAACCGTATTGCTTTGAAATTCCGGTATATATTGGTATATCGATCTAAGTAGGGAGAATTTTAACAAGTATGCGTCATGTTTTGTGCTGTCAATACAAACATTCAATGAATACAAATATTAATTTGTACCTTCTCAATGTATTTGACAAAATTTTTTATAAGGCTGGTATGCATTCTGATTACCAAACATCAAATGGAATGTTCATAATTATAAACATGTACTTTATATGAACAACACTTTAAGTAAAAGTTTATGACACTAAGTATATATATACAATGTGACATGCATAATATTCATGATGTTATATATACAAAGTGAAAATTCTTCAGAATCAGATGTCTTCATAAAAAATAAGAATTAGTGCATTACCAAACTTTCTACAGTTTTTCACCATCAAACAACATGAACAAAGAAGCAACCTCATACTTGCCAATTTTTTGAAATTTTCATGGGGGGAGAAAATGCGTAGCAAAATCTTAAAATGTCTTTAATACCTATATACCATGCCCTATTTGACAAAATAGTAGTGTAAACTGCCTCATTAAGGCAGTTCTGTGCAATACACCAAGTTGAAGCAAGTTGATAAGCAAGGTTTAAGAATTATATCTTTGTTGAAAGTGAAAATTGTGTGTGAAAAATAGGGAAACGCCCTCCTAAATAGGGAGAGTTGGCAACTATGGCAACCTATGTATGTGTTGAATGCTGACAGTCAAAGTTAAGGTTATGAATAATTTTTTTGTATAATTAATTTTGCTCTTATTTTAGGGCATACAACATACTTGTAAATGTATAGTACATGTAAGTACAGTCAAATATGTATATATTTCACAAACTTTCTCTAGTTTTATGTTTAATTGCATATAAATTTGGATATGTTAATTACTAATACTAACGGTTTTTAGTAATGATAATGTTGCAATGATTCCATTGCCTTTGACAGATGACAATAAATATTCTGTTTTTGAACAGGTTAAACAGGTTTTTTGTTGATGCTTAAGACGCCAGAATTGAAGACAAAACAAACATGGATGACCTTACAGATATTCATATTGTTGAGGTAAGAAATTATTGACGTGTTGAAGCTTGCTATTAAATTGAATGAAGTTTTTTTTAATAGATTTTAACTCACCAGAGCTCTACTGATGGAAGCCATGATTCAGATTTTAGATCTGGTCACTTTTGAGTTGGTCATTCATTGTTGTACCCGTCCAGTAATTTTTCTACAAATTTTCTAAAAAAATTTGAAAATTAAACATAAACTACTATAAATTCTTCGATTCTATATCATATAGTTTGGCTACAAAACAGCTATTTGATAAAACAATACCATTAAAAAGTTTTTTGGGAAAATAAATACACATACATTTTGGGGAAAATATATCTTAAAATTCCAGGAAAGTGTCTTTATAAGGGAGTAATTCCATACTAATAATAACTGCATCTATTGCTGTCTGTTATCGGTGTACACATTATAACACCTCAAAAAGTATCATTGATATTTTCATGGAACACTTCATACATTGCAGGGCTCCTAATTATGAGAGATTGTTGTACTGGTACATGTACGCACCTAAATGGTTGCCTTCAGATATGCAAAGCTGATGATTGGTTTCTATCTTTGAAATCTTATTATCATTACTATTACTCCTTGTGAACTGTTAGTTCTAAGAGTACCAGTATACATGTTAGGAGCACAAGAGACTTTTACTTTTAGACTCATTTATTTTGTACTTTAAATTGTGCATGGTAAAATCTTTGACATGAAAAATAATTCAAAGTTGGTCAACAGCATCCGTAGGACAAAGGTCCCACCCCCAGACTTAAAACTAGCTTTATATAACTTAATACAGGGAATTTTCTAGGGGTGTTTAGAAGTCTGTTTAGGAGCTGAAAAACGGCCCCATTCCCAATAAGATTTAGGTAATATTTTTCGCAATTTATGTCAGAACATTCCCAATTTCTAAAAAAAACATAGAAAATGATCATGTTTTGCTGAACGTAAATATCCTATTAATTGAACACACCACATCTATAATAAAACAATGTCCATGGTCTTTGACTATCCTGGCAGTAGGTAGCAGGACCAACCAATGTTCAAACAGGCCAAAACAAGAAAATTGCCACTTTGAAACTATTGTTCATAAACACATCTTTGTTGACTTGTTTTAGTTTCTCAAAATCTCAATTATTGCTATTAAAATTCCCAGTTTTATGCCCAAAGCTGATTCCCAAAAAGCCTTGAAAAATCCCTGTAATATGATGCCACTAAACAACCTTTTTGAATATAAAATCGTAAAAGCCATTCACTTCTGATTTTCAAATATTGGTTGTTCTCATGAAGCTATATGACTTATTGTATACCTGTTGCATTTCCTCAAAAGTATTTGAAAAAATAAATTTAAGATGGCTGCCATATTAGCCACTTCTATAAAAGAGTTATCACATCTTTTGCAATGGTAATACATGCATGGGACTCACTATTAGACTCATTTTAATATAGAATTGTGAATGCCTAAATTTTCCACACAAAACTTATTTTGAAGTATCAGGTTTTTCCCACAAAATTTGATCTCTTTCTCAATCTATATAATAATACATATCAGAAAAAAGAGAATAGAATGAAAAAATTGCAGATGTCATATATATCGGTATGATGTCTAGCTCGTTTTATTGGGGTTTAACGTCCCTTCCACCACTTGTCTAAATCATACTGAGACAGTGTCTGCGTGTGACAATGCACACAGTCGACTTTATAGTGCTGTCTGGCTGTAATATCACGCCACAGACACATTGACATGATACTTCATTTGGTCACATTATCTTGACATCAATCTTTTAAGATTTATAGAACTGATCTGATTGGATTTTGAGATATTTAAAGTTACCACAAGAGCTACATATTTTACAATATAAACATTGAACTGTTATTTTTGTTTCCAGGTAAAGAATCCGGACGTGTTCTTTGGAAAGCTCCAGACATTTGCTACAGATACAACAACAGAAGAATGTCGTGAACTCAACCGAACTATTCAGAATATCAATAAACTCTTTAACAATGATCAACTTAACACTTCATACTTCAACCCGAGGCCAGTATGTTGTCTACTTATAGCTAAAGTTCTTGTAATCTATATAAATATTTTATATAAAAGATTTATAAACTCATTTGCTACTTGAGAACAGACATTTGCTTAATTGATTCATGATCATGATGTTAATTGTTACATGACATTAGACGTATTAACTCATTTGTTTCCTGAAAACAGAGTGACATTACATTGCTGTCAATTCTAGGTGAAAGATGTTTTGAAATACATCGGCCATTGTTGTTTAAATTTGGTTTGAATTTTGTACTTGAAGTAACCAAATCCTACTGTTTTTGTGTATAATTAATTGATCAAAAACCACAGCTTTACTTAAAATAATACAGATTGTATTTCTTCAACTATACTTGGAATAATGATTAAGATTTGTCTTTTCTCTGTTCAGGGTGAGTTATGCGTTGGAAGGAGAAATGTTGACAAGATGTGGTACAGAGTAAGAGTTGAAAGTGTTTTTACCAGGAGTCGAGGAGCTGAAGCCAGGTATGATTGTGTGTCTTAATATCTGTTCTGTATGTTAGTAAGAGTTGAAAGTGTTTTTACCAGGAGTCAAGGAGCTGAGACCAGGTATGATTGTGGTTCTTAATATCTGTTCTGTATGTTACATCCAATTGCATATTTGTCAATTACCTTTGCATCTTCAACTATCTTCATGCCTTTGTACCTGTCGGCATTACGTTGTCTGTCAATCTGTTAGACAGTCTCTCTAACTGATTGTCATAATATAAATTATTTTTTATATAAAATTGTGCTTGGTATTAAGCCTTGTGTACAGTACATAGTAAACTTATGTTTTCATCTTGTTTGCAGCTGCTTCTTTGTAGATGAGGGGATAACAGACTACATCCCATTGAGATGGTAAGTTTTAGTCCATCTGGATCAAAGGTTATATTGCCCCAGTCTCAATCAAAAGATGACTCAAGACAAGCAGTTAGTTTAACCTTTATTCCATAATCATGTGTGAATACAAATAGATGAAGCCGAAGAAGTATGATTTGATGTGATGATGTAAGGTTAGATCTGAAATTAAGATAACAAAAGTTTTACCATATAAAATAGGGTATACAGGTATCACCCTGTCCATCTGGCTGTCTGTCCTTGTAACCACAAATCTCCTACACCTTTGAATGGATTTCAATAAAACTTCACACAATGGTAGTACACTATATGAAGAAAAATATTTTTGTTCTGGCGATTTCAAGGGGAGATAATTAGACTTGATAAAACTTGTACCTTTACATGTTATTATTCTTGTTAGCACAAAAACCTCTTACACCCTTCAATGGTTTACATTGTTAAATCAATTTTTGAGGGAAATAATAAGAAGCAAAATAATTACATTCCAAAGGGATAATTTGGCTACTAAACATGATGAAATAAGTTCAATCCAGATTGATGTCATGAAATACATAACTTTGTGAAAGCAGGTGGTATTAGTCAGCCATCCTGGCGACAGCTGTTCATCACTACGACAAATACCAAATATGTTAACTTTCCTCATTTACAACTTCTATAAAACCTTTGGACCAATTTCAACCAAACTCGGTAGGAAGTAATCATTTACAGGGGAATTACAGATTTGGTCAAATAATTTAACAAGGACCACAGGTGATAAAAAATGGAAGTTTGTACAAATATTTAAAAAATCTTTTAATAAGCTAAAAAACCAAAATTAATGAAATTATAAATATGTACATTACTGCTATTCTGACCAGGTTGACATTGACAGCCAATGGGCCTCTTTTTAGTGTCCAGAATAGAAGGAGAGATGCATGTTTTTGTGAATTAAACAAATATTAGTTTATTGTTTTGAACCCCATCCTTTGTATTTAAGGGTTGTTCCAAACAACAGATTGTGTAACAAACAATTGATTATGTAATGTTTTACAATGAACATTTTTTTAACTATGTTTTTAGTCATTTATTTATTTAATAAATGGCCTATTTTCAATTTCATTGAATTGTTTTGTTCTCTGTTAAACAACCCCTATACAAAGAAAGCTCATCTCATCTGTTGTGTTGAGAGGCAGACATAACAAATTTTAGTTTATTCTAATATCAATTTTGAGTGTAATTATTAAAGCATTAATAACATTCACTTTAAAATACAACATATTTCTGTACGCAGGTTGAGGGAAGCACGTAGGGATCATATGAAAGTACCATTTCAAGTGAAAAAGTTGAGTTTATATGGTGTTAAGGCCAAAGTTTTAGCTGTAAACACAGAAGATCTCTCACTTTCTCCTGTGTAAGTACAATATACCAGACATTAATTGTATGCATCCCCAGAAACAAAATCCTGGAGAAAACCCCGGAATGGAATCTATTTTACCTCAACCACTTTGGTACATACTTATTAACATGTCTTGAAATTTTCAAGATCTTTCTGTGTATAAACTGTGTTTCTTGTATAAACCAATATTTTTTCAGTGATTGATTTGAATATTTGTGCTTAAATTTGTGTCCTGCAGTAAAATAACAATAACTACATATAGCAAGATCTGGGGTTCGCGGCGGGGTAATTCACACAGAGATTTGGTTCCTTCCTCTTATAAATATCATATTTATCGGAGGCATGATTCAGGTTTCATTTTTGTATACAGTGATAACTTTTTAGGCAGATTCACCATGATTGCAAACTTGGTATAACAGACGCAGTGGCTCATTGGTAGAGCATTTGCTTCGTGATTTGGTAGATGAGAATTTGAATCCTAGCAGTTTTAAAACCTAAGATTTTGAAATTAGGTTATCTTCTTGCTATCTGCTAAACTCTCAACATTTCTGAATAGGAGAAGGACTGGTTGGCTTGGTGTCAGGATAATGTGACCGAGTGAAGTATGTCAATGTGACTGCGGCATGATATTTTAGTGAGACCACTGTCAGTAAGCACTGTCACAAGCAGACACTGTCTCAGTATGACCTAGACTTGAGTTGAAAGAATGTTAAACGCAACAAACAAATAAACAAACCAAACTTTGTATAATTGCTCGATTTATATTATCTAATATTATGTTTTCTTTAACAGGCCATCAGATGTATGGGACATGTCTGCCATCAACTGTATGCAAAACCTCATTAAAGGTAAATATCAACACATGTTGCTTCATCAATCCAGGTATGTTTATTTAGTAAAAACTTTTTTATATAGAGGATCTGTAATGAGTTTTCATTTCATAAGAGATTCATAAGGAGTTTTATATATCTCATGAAATGGAAACAAATTACAGTTTCTCTCAAATGAAAAGTGTTTATCATAAAAATGCTTCAAAATGTGTGAAAATTAGCACTGAAATACCTTCACCGTAACAATAAAATATGACGTTGTACCACTGTTACATAACGTCATAATGAAGTCTTATTAAACGTGTTACGTAACGTTACGTAAAGATATAGTGATGGTTTTATATTATGCCACTCAATAACATAGATGTCAACATTTAATTAAGTTGACAGAACACTGTGCTCTGAGAAGTTTATAGCCGAAAAAGATTTCTGATGCCCCTTTTGTTCTATTTCTGATGCCCCTCTTGTTCTAGTTTACTTAACTTTTCTTGTCAAGGGTACTATACTCTATAATGTTCCGGGGGAGGGGTTGGGGAAGGGAAGTAAAAGTGAGGGCATTATAACTTCCAGAAACTACAAAATGGCTTTATATTACCACTGAATAAATAACAATTTTGTAATTAAAAACACTCTAAAATTATTTGTAAAGGTATTGTTCACAATCCTAAGAGACATACATTCTTTGTACCTGTACATTTCTGTACTCAGTCAGGTGGGCAATATAACATCATGGTACCAATATCATTCATTATGAATCAATGTCCTGAATGTTATATACTAAAACAACAATCTTGTTTATTTTGGGAACTTTAGATCTAAGAGTTGCCTTTGCTTGTTGGCTTTTTTTTTACAGTATTCTTGTATTAGTGTCATGTTTCATATACTGTGTACTTTAAGTTTGAGACTGTGTGTCCTAACATTAGGTATACAATTTAAAGCTATGCTGAAATGCTCCTTAATAGCTATGACATTAGTCTGAACTAGAAATTAGTACCTTGATAAGCAGAGCTGATACAATTCTGCTATAATATGATATTAAGTATTTAATTGTGTTTGTTGTTGTTGATTTGATTTTTGTTATTTACAGAGAGTAGAAGGTGTCAAGTGAAGGTTGTGTATGTTGATAGTGAAGATACACATCATGTGAACTTATATCTCAGTTCTACCACGGGTAAAATCTGCCTCAACGATGAGTTTGTAAGACATGACTATGCCATGAGATGTTTACCAGACATAAAAGATGAAGGTGAGTAAAATCTGCCTCAATGATGAGTTTGTAAGACATGACTATTCTATGAGATGTTTACCAGACATAAAAGATGAAGGTGAGTAAAATCTGCCTCAATGATGAGTTTGTAAGACATGACTATGCCTAGAGATGTTTACCAGACATAAAAGAAGAAGGTGTGTAAAATCTACCCTCAATGATGAATTTGTAAGACACGACTATGCAATAAGATATTTACCAGAGATACAAAATGAAGGTACTGTAAAAACCTGTGTAATGTTCGCACTTTTTATAGGGGAAATTTATGCTTCAAAATCTTGATGCTTATATCAAACAAGTAGAGAAAAATCCAGGAAATTATCACACATTTTCAGGCAGCTGTATACATTGAGATTTGGTTAAGAAATGACTCTCAGTCATTCAGAGACAAAATCTCACCTGTTTTCATAATTTTAATAAGCATATATAACAAAGACAAAGTACCTTAATACTACTGCTATTTGTTTCTAGTGTCTATGTTTCCCGGCATTTTCAAAGTAAAAGCCCGTAATTAAGGTAGAAAGCGCCGTATTGAGGACAGCATTTCCATTGATTTTCTTGTTAACTAATTGGAGTTACCTCCCTTCCTCTATTAATAATACAGGAATTCACTTTTCATGGTTATTTTATTTATAGTCACACGTCGCTTAGACATGCTTATCTCATTGGTTAGTTTTAAAAGTTGTCTGGTTCAAAGCTAAAAATAACAAGTTTCTAATTGTTTCAAAATGGTGCTGTGCTGTACTGACTCCTGTAGATACGAGAGACATTTGGTCATTAATTACGACATGAATATTACTGGTTTGGATGTTATTTCAAGAAAATTTATTATTAAAAGAATTATGTTATAATAATCTGTAAATATTTTCTAGTCAATAATAATAAATTTGGAGGCACGAATGAACTTCAACATGGAGTTGCCTCTGAAGAAGTGCCCCCCACCCTTCCCATGTGGTTAATTCTGGAACAGCCGTAAGTTTATGTTTGTGCTACTTTTATTCTTATACTGTGTTACAGATCGGGAAAGTGAATTGGATAGGAAGCTATGGCAGCAGAAGAGAACATTGGATGCTCTGTTTAAAGAAGGCGGTACCTCAGTAAAATCTCCGTCAAAGTCTAACCAACCTATTGTTTGTAGTAGTGATACGGAAATAAGCTGTGTACAGACACATCGGACTACATCTCCCAGAAAGTCTCTTGAAACTGTATCACCAGTCACTGATAGAATCAGTCATCGGGGTGCCCATTCTGTAAAGGTTCCAGACATAACCGACTATCTCTCTCAGTCAGTAGTATCAGACAGGAGTTCAGATGATAGCTTGGAACCAAAAACACCTCGGAAATCAAAGTCCTCGGTTGAATCTGATAAACGTATCATGAAACCCATTCCGCTTTCAAAGTTAAAGAAAGGAAGATCGCCGTCATCTTTTACCTGTAGTGACACTGAAATGTTCGTCCGTAAAGTGCCGTCTGCTACTTCTCCTTCCACAACTAATAGGCTATCTCCACATGTGGTCACTAGTGCAGGCTCACCCTCTGTGACCTCTCTGTTACCCAAAATGATTTCACCTTCTGGGTATGAATCTAGTGGAAGTGAAAGTTCCAGTTCCATGATCGGGAAGCTTGTGGGTATGATGAGGACTCCCTCGCCTCAGGCGTACTCAGACTCGGAAACAAAAGCTGTCATGTTGGCGTCCCTGGGACGAGGAGCACGGCCAAAAACATATAGTCTTGTCTCTCCACATTCAAACCCATTAGTGCCGTCTGGCAATAAAATTAGTCCCCTAAAAAGTTTGTTAGAGAAGGTTTCACCTCAAAAAACAGAATCAGAAGTAGTTATAGAGACACCTACAGCAAAGGGCGATGCCTCTGGTCTAAGAAAATCAACAAGTGAAAGTGGCCTAATAACTCTAGAGACAATTGTTAGAGGAGATCCGAATGTTCAACTTGCAAGAGCAAGAATACCAAAAACAGCACAAAGATCACCTTCTAAAGCCTTGACCAGTGAGAGTGAGTCAGAGAAGCCCTCAAAGAAAAGTTCTCAAGATAAAAATGTCAGGAGGAGCTTACCATTGCTGGACAGGTAGGGGAACAAATTCATTACTATTATATGCCCGTCCAAAGATGGGGCGTATTATTATATGCCCTTCCAAAGATGGGGCGTATTTTTATATGCCCTTGCAAAGTGTGGGCGTATTATTTTATGCCCGTCCAAAGATGGGGCGTATTATTATATGCCCTTCCAAAGATGGGGCGTATTTTTATATGCTCGTCCAAAGATGGGATGTATTATTTTATATGTAATATTTGTATCTTCCCTTTATAGACATCTTTTTTTGGTACAGGTCTTCTCTGATTCTGGCACTTCGAATGCAATATTGTCTCGAATCAGGACATATTTTATGGTCAAAGTCCAACACTATATCAAATTTGTTTCTATTCTATAAAATTACTGTCCTTATTATATAATCAACCTAAATCTACTTTAAACGTTAAACATGGAAGCACATCAAGCAATACCAAGGTATCACAATATATGCATTGATATAAATGCAAATGAAATTGATTCTGATTTTTTTATACCCGAACATAAATGTCTGATTATACAGTACATTGTATCAAATTCTCTTTCAAATATCTGTTTATTGTAGAAGTAATAACATTGTAGTGAGCGACTTTGAAAGTGTGAGAAGTGATGTAAAACCTATCTTGAAGAAGACTCCGTCACCGTTGTCATCACCCACCAGAGATAGACAAACTGTCAGGTAGATAATCATGGATGTCTCTAAATGTTCAATGTCGCACGTAGTATAACTTGTGCAATTATAAGTACAAAATATAAACAAAACTTTAGAAATAGGTAATTCTTTAATTTAAAGCATTTCAAAAGTTAGTTATACACAAGTTTTATTCTTGCATTTTAGCTTTTTGACTTCACTTCTAACTGTGCATACACTGTAAAGGAAAACTCTTCATAAAAGTGAAGGACCAATAATCGATAATAACCAATGAATTAGTAATTGACATGTACCTATTTCGATAATCAATTATGAAACTCGATAATCGATGATCGGTTGAACTATAATTATTATTTATTTTCTGTGTTTTATAAAGCATATTGTCCTAGTTTCCTTAGTTATTGGTTGTCTGATAACAAACTGGTATATTTATATCAAACTAAGCTATGATAACATGTTTTTAAGTTCATATTCAATAATGTTTTTCATGAAATAATTGATTGATATTGCAAGTGGTCAAAGGAACAGTAAAAAATTGTCAACAAAAGAGGAAAAAGCATGTTAAATGAATGCATTGATTAAGCTGATTATAAATCGGTAATTTTGCATCGGAAGGACCAACCAATTCCAATTATGATTTCCAACCGATGTCCCATCACTACTTCATAATTGTTATGTCGCCCCTTCAAATAAAGTGAGACATATTGTCTTAACCCTAGGATGTGTTCAGGATGGCGAGCCCTCATGTGAGTCCTTGCTATGATGGCCGATAGCGACCTGGCAAATTCTGTCCACACATCAAACGAATTTTTACCTAAATTTACAAAAACAAAGGGACACTTTTGCTGAAGTTTTACTACGTTTTGTAACAGTATGCATATGATACAAATAAAATTAGGGACACATTTTGTTTTTTGTTTGGTGTAAGCACGTTTTGTCCCTTTATTCTGTGACACATAAGGGACATTTTTACCAAAGAGTCCCTATAATTGTAAATGAAATAGAAACACTATTTGTTTACTTCGAGCAATTTATGTACCAATTAAGAACGTAATAGGGACAGTTTTTGTTAAGTGTTAGCAAGATTTGGCCTAGATGTTTTGAGATGTGGACATGTTTTGCCAGGCCGCTAAAGGCCATTGAAGTGGGTCCTCGAGTGGGCGCTCGCCATCCTGAACACTCTTCTTGTTCTTCTTCTAATAGTTTCTTGTCCGGGCCATAACTTTTAACTGTTTAAGGTATCTTGTTTAAACTTGTACTATACCTGTATCACACATAGAAGGTGTACATTGCACTCTAAATAGGGCACTGTGACCTTGACCTTAAGGTCAAAGGTCAAATAATTGCAAACTTTTCAGTGATATCATGTCCAGGTTGTAACTTTTAAACCCTTAAAAGATATCTTGATGAAATTTGCAGTATACAATGTACCTGTATCACACATAGAAGGTGTACTGTGCACTGTAATGAGGGCACTGTGACCTTGACCTATAGGTCAAAGGTTAAATACCGGTAAGTAAACTTTTCAGTAACACTTTTCTGGGCTGTAACTTTAAAACTGTTTAAGATATCTTGTTGAAACTTGCAGTATATCTGCAGCAAATATGCATAATGGCTTATAAGGGAAGACATGTTTTTGTTCACAAAAAAGAAATCTGTAGTTATATTTTTATAACAGGTTTACAGAAGAATCTGAGCCTGCTGATTTGAAGGAGGTGCAGATAAAGCTGTTAGGACAGTTTAAAGGTAAAAGGTAATTTGATTGACACAGTTTTAGTGTAAAAGGTAAAGTTGATTACCTAATGCCGTTTCAAGGTGAAAGGTAAGGTAAGTTTAACAACAAAGTATAAATGAAATAGATATTTTAATTGACATGTTTTAAGATCTGTTCAATACTTAATACAGTTTTTACTTCACCTGCACAACATCGAAGTTGACTTTTTCTACACCAGTTTGTCCATTGTCAGATCATTTGTCGGATTCTCCACCATGAGTAAGACATTCCCTGCATGGTGCCCTTTCATATTTGTGTCCTATTTCGTGGAGATCTATCCATTACAGCCTACACAATATCCCAGTTGACTTTTTCTATACAAATCTGTCCCTTGTCATCCTCCATCCAATGTCATCATCGTGTGTCGTCAATGTTCACATTTTCAACTTCTGGGACAACTTTTTACAAAACGTGCTGTGAACTTCCTAGGAAGGTTCCCTTTCAGATTTGTGTGCAATGTTGCAAAACTCCATTCAATATGGCAGCTAAATAGCCTTTGATTGGCTGAGACATTTTCGACTTCTTTTCAAGAACTGCTTGACAGATTTTCACGAACTTGATGTAGAAGTTCTTTGCATGGTGTCCTTTCAGATATTTTTTCATATTTCTGAACTCTGTCCAAAATGGCCACCATGTCTTCTAATTGGCCGAGACCTTTTGACTGCTTGTCAGTAACCTTTGTCACATTTTCACAAAACTTGAATTAGATGTTTCTTGTATGGCCTCCTTTCAGATTTTTGTCTGCCATTGCTAACCTCCATCCAATATGCATGGTGAGCATAGCTTCTGATTGGCTTTTTTGACGTTTTTGATTTTCTGTCTAAAACTGTTGTTCAAATATTTGCTAATTTTAATGAAGATGTGCTTTCTGGGGTCCCCTTTAAGATTTGTGTTAGAATTTGCTGAACTCTATCCAATATTTTAGTCATGGTGGCTTTTTATTAACTGAGACATATTAACAACGTAAAGGTGGTCACTGACCTTAAAGAAACCACTTCATGGTCATTCACAGTTCTCTTCCAATAATTCCATGTCTGAGGAATAACTGTTACTTATTGAGAAATTTTAAAGAAAATTAGGACAGTCATATATCAGCCATGTAAAGAAGAATTGCACATAAAAACCATTCATTGTGACCAGCAGGAACAAGATCAAGGTTATTCACAATATTTTCCAAACAATTCCTTGTCCTAATCATAACCTTATAACTATTTTAAATTAATCAATGAAACTTGGAACATTTA
The DNA here is from genome assembly GCA_032359645.1 of Pododesmus macrochisma. Lineage (NCBI taxonomy): Eukaryota > Metazoa > Mollusca > Bivalvia > Pectinida > Anomiidae > Pododesmus > Pododesmus macrochisma. The sequence goes on from JAUMGZ010122546.1 coordinate 16,096, forward strand.
TCAGCCATGAAAAGACAGAGTTAACCAGGTAACTGTGATCTTTTTACCTGGGTCACCGAGGCGGAAGCCGGTCTAATAGCTGATCAACTCAGTCTGTCCATCCGTCCGTCCTTCCTTCCAAAACACTTTGGGGCACTAATATAAGTTTGTGTAATCTGTATCTTCTACAAGTTTCATTAGGTTTTTCTCACACTTTGGATATAAATTACAGACACATTGAAGATGTGCACCTTTCCTTTTGGAGAGATTTGGTGAATTTTTAGAAAAATTCCTATGTGTTGACTTTAGTCAATTTTTTTACATTTTCATGAACATATGGTACTGAGTTTGTGTAATCTGAATCTCCTACAGGTTTCAGTTGATTTTTCTTAAACTTTTCACATTTATTACAGACACATTGAAGATGTGCACCTCCCCATTTGGAGAGATTTAGTGAATTTTTAGAATAAAACCAATATGTTGAACTTTCTGATGAATTTTCATAGAATTTCTATGTGTTGAACTTAGCCAGCCAGTTTTCAGTGGATTTCCTAAACTTTTATTTATTTAATCTATAACCAATTGCAATGCATTTTTCTGTTTTAAAAGATATATTTACTTAAGTTTGTCCCGGGCGACGCAGTTTAGGGTCGAAATTAGGGCTCTTGTTGAACTGGGTCAAGGTCATTACAAATTTACTTTTTGAATGGTCATCGCCTAGAACAAGACTTTGTGCTTATTGAGAGAAATAAGAATGAAACTTAAAACATATCAATTTAGTAAAGATGGCATATCAAACATTAAAACTAGGTCACTCTGACCTTCCAGAGCGTTATGCTTTGGTATGTAGTAACTTAATTAGGGCATGGAGAACCAAATTTAAAACAAGGCATGACCCTGGGTTGAAAAATAGGGTACACATTTTTAACACTAGCAAATATGTTAACTATTCAAATTTTTGACTTCTTGTTTAAAATTTCTAGACCACTTTTATTCAAACTTGGTAGAAGGCATTTCTAGTGTAAGGGGATTTGGATTTGTTCAAATGATGGATCTCAGCTCCCATGGGTCAATACGAGGGTGAAAATTTGACAAAATTTCAAAATCTTCCTATAAACCAGATGCCCTAGAGTTATGCTTTGTAGTAACTTTAGGGCATGGAGAACCAATTTTGTTGAAGGTGTGACCTTGGGGTCAAAAATAGGTGACATATTTTGGGGTCAAAGTTCAACACAATATA
>JAUMGZ010122657.1:0-17313 GCA_032359645.1 Pododesmus macrochisma
GGTACATCTTTAAAAATCTTCTTCTCACAAACTGTTGGTCCAATTGCTTTCATATTTGGTATACATAATCCTTTGGAATGTATACCTGTGGGATGCTTTTTACTGTATACCTGTGGGATGCTATTTACTGTATACCTGTGGGATGCTATTTACTGTATACCTGTGGGATGATATAGACTTTAATTTGTGGAGGATATATACTGTATACCCTTTGGATACTTTTGAAGCACCACTGACACAAGATCAGCTAATAATCATATTAAAACTGCAGCATTATTTCTTTGTTAGTTTATTATACTCAGCAAGTCGTCAAAGCATGACGAACTCACCATAATCTTCCATCATGATCACGGGAATGTTTGGTCGGTCATCATCGGCCTCGTAGCCATCCAATCCTGACCCGTTTTCACCTATTTCCTCTTGTACCATTAAACAGGACAAATTACATTCATTGCATATAAAACAATGTATCTATAGAAACTTAGAAATCTTTACCCTTGATAAAGTCTAGTTATATTTGAGGTTTTTAACTTTATATTCTTACATTTCTCTTGAGTTTAAATCTATGTATGAATAAATATTATGTCTCACAGATTGAAATTATTTCTTCATCAATTTTACTAATAAATAATATAAAATGAATTTAAATACAAAATTACGCAGCATGTAAACATTGAAGTTGAGTTAGGTGAATGTTTTAATAAAGCAAAACATTATCATTATTAATTAATTGAGCAGTACAGAGCATTTGATTTAATAATCTTAATAGTTATTAGTTTTTTAACAACATTAATTTTTCTGTCTAGATTTCTACATATTAAGTACATTTAATTTCTAGAGAGTGGGTTACTGTCTAGTAGTATATTGCTATCATGTTATTCAGCATTCAACTTGTTTCATCTACATGTATGCTTAGTGTTTACACTAAATAATCTAGTTCCTTCATTAGCAGGTTCAGTTAAGAGTTAGATACAGAACTATATCGAGATGTTTTATGAACTTTTTAGTTGAATTATTAAACAGAATTTCAAAACCAGAAATAGAAAAGTGGATTAAAATTTGATATGGTGAAGTGTTAACATAAGAAACCTTGTGTCTATTCTACGTATTAATACAAGTATTACACCCAACAACAAAATTGTTAAAAGTTATCTACCAATATATTTACACATGAAATAGAGGAATTTGATCATCTTATTCCAGATTTGTAGAATGGTAAAACATTGCACAGAGGTTTTTATCAAGAGGTAAAACTTAATGTGAACTATGAACTATGAATCCCATTAGGCATCTTTGAAGCATTAAACATGTTACACCATACTCTGAATGTATATTGAATACCACATCTTGTTTGTTTCTTAAGTTTCGGAAATTATGCAAAGTCTTGGATTCAAGATGCTGATTTCTCTTCTTCGAAATGAGTTGACTACGGAAATAGAAATAATTAAGTATGTACCCAGAACAACATTCTAGTTCAGATATATACGCATATTTTTAAGTAAGTTGAAAATTTAATGATTTGTAATTTTTACTTTATACCAAATTACTACAACCTTATAAGAATAAAATATCTTTATAAAAGTTTACTTGCCACAGGACATGTAATGCATTCATTAAGTATAAAAGCAATTTTAATTTGACTTTAATAGAGCATCTTGGCTGCTGCCAGTCATTTGTTAAGTATTATGTTCAGCTAGCAATTAGAGTGTAACAGTGAGTACCACATATAGTTAATGCTTTATGTGTTAAGGTAGGCCATCAATGATTAATGCTGTAGCACCTGCTGAATGATCAAATCAGAGTAAAGTAAAGTTACTCTCTATCAATATTCACTAAGATTAAGAGCCTTTCATTAATAATAAATATTATTTGCCTGCTAATTGAATCTGATGATACTTTGCTGATGATATTGGACCATAAAGATAGACACCATCCACCCTGCTGCTGTAGCTGATAAGTAACTTTTGCCTTGGTAACATAGTAGATAGGTTAACAATTATCAAATGAGTAGAAGAAACTATGATAGTGTTCTATAACTACACCATGTTAACATTGTACCCAATCAAATCCTTCAGTATGCTTTCAAACACATAATTTGAACCATCAAACTAACAACCAACCAATGAGACGTGTTGGTTTAAGGTCATTTAATGAGATCCACTATTGAATATAGGATGGACAAATGTTACATTAATTTTAGTTTGGAAATGATTTGGGCAGAGCTAAGAAGCAGTTACTAGTTTGACTGACATGCACATGATATGGGAAGTCAACATGACACGAGACCAGTCGATATATTTCTGCTGTAAAATAAAGATTGATTAATATGTATCTATGTACGAAGGAAGTGTACTGCAGTGTATTGTAATGTATTGCAGCCACAACTAATTTATACAGAATTCATAATTGAACTGTAATTGATTCTATCTTCCATTAATAAAATTACACATTCTATTCATATAGCATATCTATTAAATCTATATACTGTTGGTCTAATTTCATAAACATATCTAATTATAAATGCAAGTTTTAGAGAAATAACTTGATGTAAAATGAATGGAGTGAGAACTGATGTTGAACAAAACTAAATTCATGGATTATAAAATAAGACTATGCATTAAATAAGAATTTGAAATTGTCAACTACACCAACATAAAAATATATTGAAGCATTATATTTAATAATAAGAGAGGCTATTTATTGAGTGTGTGAAGACACCTCAGAATTTTTATACTCAGTGTTAAGATCAACAGAGGATTAAGTGATGGATTACTATAATGTTGATACAAAGTAAGCAGATGGATATGGTACACAAATACCAGAACTAATATGTATGTACCACCTACACAAAGTCTTGATACTAGTAAAATAGTATCAAATTTACTACTGGTATATACTTCTTGACTGTAAGCAGATAAATGAACATCTGTGTATATTTAACATAAACAGCTGACAGGATAGTTAGGAACACTTAATGCTTGACATAATGTCTGACAAATAAGAGGACATATAAAATGGAATGAACATAAAGTCCAGGTATGACACAGACTGATATGAGTTCTAATATAAGTTCTGGTAAGAGAAACAGTTAGAGAAACAAAAGATGGTTAAAATTCTTAGATGAAATACAGCAGACAAAAGATGGTACAAATGTTATCATGAAACTAAATATGATAAATGTTGGTATAAATTTTAACATGACATACATTTTACTAAAAGGTTGACATGAATTTTAACATGACATACATTTTAATAAAGGTTGGCAGGAGTTCTAATATAACATACAATTTGAATAAAGGCATGAGCTCTAACATGACAAACAATTTGAATAAAGGCATGAGTTCTAGCATGACATACAATTTGAATAAAGGCATGAGTTCTAAAATGACATACAATTTGATTAAAAGCATGAGTTCTAACATGACATACCGGTACAATATGACAAAGGCTGGTATAAATTCTGGCATAACATACAATTTGACTAATGTGGCTGATATAACCATTGCATGACATATGCTGTTTTGACTGACCTGTTGACTTCCCATATATGCGAATAACTCACCTTCTTCCAGTATTGTAGTCGGCTTCTTCATGTATGGTTTCTGTTGCTTTCTTGCTGTTGAGGAGGATGGGGCTGAATTTGCTGTAGTAAAGGGATTATCAACACAAAACCTTCATCAATTATAGTATTTTTACCTTTTTTAGCTTTTTTATCATCGGGTGTTACAATAGCTGGTGCAGGCGTTTTAGTAGGTGCTTGCTCGGTTTTCTTTTCGGGGGCCGCTTGTGGCTCCTGAATCGTAGGGGTGGGTTTAGGTTGTTCGCCTTTCTTTTCAGGAGCGGCTTCAGGCTTTTGCTGATCCTTAGATTTGACTGTTTGAGGGACAGCGTGACGGGAAAGAGAGTGAGAGAGAGGTTCTACAATCAGTCTACTGTTGTCTAACTACTTGCTACATACTATGACATCATAACACTACAACACATACTAACATCAAGGCTCAACAAGAGTGTCTTTTTAATATAGAATATCTTGGTGTCTTATACATATCAGTAACCGTAAAATCTTGTTGTGCCTTGATATTCTACAATTTTATGTCTATCAATGTAAAGCTGTCTGTATAGTAAATAAATTTACACATGTTGTGCAAAATAACTCATGAATCTTTTGGGTTTTTGTTTTATTTTAAATAAATAGTTTTCAATTCAAAGGTAAATACTTATGTAGTTTTCAGCTTCATGGATAGAGCATTCACAATTAACATGTAAGTACAATACTGCTCACAGGATAAATACACCATAAATAACATTTTAATGTCAACATGAGATCTTGAAAAGTATTGGTGACATACATGCTTTTCATTAAATATCATGTATAAAAATCCTTGAGCAGTGTTGTAATGTTTTTTTTCATGGAATCAACAACTCAAACATTTAAGACTTGTTTCATCTTTTGAATATACGTAAACATTTAAGATTTGTTTCATCTTTTGAATATACTACTAAATCCATTTGATGAATACGCATTTAGTGACTAAAATTCTTTATATAAATTACCTCACAAATAACCGAGGACAACCCTTGATCAAGTCAATGTTTATTAAACCAAAATGCATTTAATTTTTTACATAATTCATTTAATGATTAAATTTTTGTTGACTTCCATTTGTAAAACATCTTCTAGAGTTAGTAAATACTAAATGGTTAAACATCTAATTATACAATGAAAAAATCATTCTTTACTCAAATATTCATAGAATTAGCATGAAATAAATCATGCAACTTTAAAAACATATATGGTATATAAAGACCCAAAAAATCATAAAAATTGTCAATCTACCGAACAGGTATAACATTTTCAAAATCATTTTTTGTAAGATATATATATATATCCATGTTTCACAAAAGACATATCAAATTTGCATTAAATTAAGAAAACTTTACTAGTAGAAAGAATGATTCTTTTTAGGAAAAGTCATATTGGGTTGTGTCTACAGCTACAGGCTTTCCTTTTGATCAATGGTCTGAAGGCATGCTGGTTTCTTGGAGAGTGGAAACATGTCTGTATAATATATTTACTCTTAATCAATGAATACTTTCATGAAAAGGAAATATGACTATCATCTTTATAGCAAACATTTGACTATTGACTATCATGAACAATACCCACTCTCCAACATTATAACCACATGAATCAGCTCTGGAATGGAACAGGAAGAATTAAGGTATGTGGACGCAATCTGATCTTCTAGCGCAGGGAGAAATATCACAAGGTAGTTTCTCTAATGTACATTACATATATAGACTTGATACTTCATCAATCATAAATTAACTCTGTATCAAGTCAATAATGAATACAAACACTTTACATAATAATAAACAGAACCCTACTGGTCTTGGACAAGATGCGTACTCCATTGGATACATAATAATGCAACAATGCGCTAACAACCTAATCACACACTTCCTACTCTAAATGTACGCTTGTAATATCAAACCGTTAAAACGCAAGCTCTGCAGCAACTCTTTACATTAGAGTTCTGATACATCTACTAACAACCGACAAACATGAAGCAGACTGTACTATTTGTAACACTATCTACAGTGATAATGCTAGCCATCTAATCACAGTATTCACAGTAACATACATTTGCCCTGCACAACGCTCCACACCACTACATTGCCTAGCTAGCAAGCAGTTCCCATGGTGTGAGTAAAGCACATAGAGAGTGTTTATAGGGACATTACTTGGACAATTTCATCTGGTTTCTTGCATCTTATATGATACTGTCTATTGAAGGAAAACAGAATAGAATATTAATGTATAATTATAAGATAATTCTTACATCTTTCACTCTTTAAAGTAATTTGTGAGTGCAATATTTGTGTGTATGAAAGTATAATGACTTCAAAAGAGTGATGAAAAATATAATTGGAAACTGTTTTAACCTGTTAGGCCATGCAAAAAAAGATATGTTCGGTTCTCAGATGATGTCTTTAAGATAACACTTCCACATGATAATTTTTATTTCCACTATTTCTGTGGCTTAAAGACAAATATGATTTAATGATACTTAATAGTGGCAGATACTCAAGTGAAATTTAAAGTTTCAAGCAGCTATCTGCCATACAATATTAAAGTGGAAGCTTAAATAAACTTATATGAAAATTCAATGTTTAGTTGGGGATTTTTTACAAGAGTTACATTTGAAGTCATTGTGATATGGATGTGTACATTTTATTCAAACAATTTCCAAAACAGTTTTCATTGATGTTAAGAAATTATTCTCTAAAAGTTTACAAACATCATACAAAAACCAAACAATATCTCCAACGTTACACAGATATTTAGAATTGATCCCAAATAATTTAATTTTATGCACAATGTCATGATCAATAAAACCAGATAAAATGGTCCATTTTGTATGCAAGCATGACATACTGTTTTCATATTACATATATGTGTTAAGAACAGCATGTTAATATCTAGATGTTCTAAGTTTATTAAGAGTTGCCTTTTTTGTAATGTTAATATTATCATGAATTATAAATTATCTGTATAGAGCGCCCGTTACTTTAAATGCATTACTATCAGATTATATTGAATTGTATCATATGCTAAGCGCAGCTAAGGATATCCTGTCTAAGTTTTATACCGCCGCTATGTGTTAATTGAATGTGATTGTAAAACAAATCCATCAATGTCTTGTCCTTAATTTTTGATAATATATGTAGGACTGAAAATGTACAGAGGGAACGTATTGTTGTAAGATCAATGTAAATGTGGTTCTTCTCACACCATAGGAACTTTTATCTATTCAGATCACGGTTTCACACATTTGTATAAAAGAAAATTCCTATAAAAGACTGTTTTATTAATAATAAGTATAATGTAAAAGTACAAAAAGATACCTTTCTCTTCTTCAACCTCTTTTTCCTGCAAAAGAAATTAAAAGTTAAATGTTATAAAATGTAAATATTTTTAACAACAATATCTCTGAAGTATTTAATATTTGTCAAAGGAAAATAAGCTGCTTTTTAACATTAAATAAAAGATACACTTACAGAACCAAGAAACATGGATAAGCTCAATGCTGAACTGTATAAACAATGTGTGTTTTACAGAAGTATTTCTTCAACTTTCATTATGTATATTAAACAAGTACCAAGTTCCGTTTTGAATTGTCAAATTTTTGTATTTATAACATAATGAAGTTAAACAAGTTTAAGCACAAATAAATGTAACAGAATACAGCTGACATATTTAAAAATACTTTTTATGAAGTATTATGTTCAATATCAACTTTGATCTGTGTTCGTTATAAGTCACAAATACTATAGATGTCAGAGAACTTTCGCCTTATTATTATTAGTATAAATTCAAATAGTTTATGAAATGACAAAGGTTTGTAATTTGACAGTATTTGTTGTCATAATCTGAAAATGTTGATTTGTTCTCCCTCCACAATTGTTGTGTATGGGAAGAACTTACATATGTCATCTAACCTTCAACTTCCCTGAAGAATTTTACATTTCAGATGTTATCTTTTTTATGTTTGTTAAAAATTCATTGACATTTATTTTTTGTTGAAATCAATCGTAAATATAGCAAAAATTAAGTCCAAACAAACAATCCTTATTCATTAAGTTTGTTTTACTTTTTCTTGATTTTAGAACTATTCCTGTCAATGTAAGTACATCAATAGTTTTTATACAGATACTGTAATATAAAAACACTACTTTTACATGTTGCTATTTTAGTTTTCCTCAGTAGAGTCATATAAGGAAACGCCAAATCATAATTTGCAAATTTACCTTTCAGAAAGGTGTGAAAAGTGCAACAATCAAATGAAAGATATGTCACATGTCTAATACAATTCCAGAAAGCCTATGGCCCAAAGTAAATCTGGATCGTACCAACAGATTACACGAGACTGCAAAAGTCACATTCAACTGCAAATTTTAGTAATATTCTCATCAACTTATGAGACCTTTATGATATACAATGAACAATACTTTTTTCTTTTTCTCCTCTTCCTTCTTTTTCTCCTCTTCCTTCTTTTTCTCATCTGCCTTCTTTTTCTCCTCTGCCTTCTTTTTCTCCTCTTCAATCTTTTTCTCCTCTGCCTTCTTTTTCTCCTCTAGTTTCTTTTTCTCCTCTTCCTTCTTTTTCTCTTCGGCCTTCTTTTTCTCTTCAAGTTTCTTAGGATTATCTAAACATGAAATATTCAAGTCTCTTTGTTATAAGCTTAAAAAATAATCAAGTACCTTTAGAGCGTTGAGCATTCCATGTTAATTCACTGCCTGTCTACTGTAATATCAGGCAAAGGCAATTTATTAATTATATAAACCTGACACCCAAAATTTATATTTTCATTATCTCATATCATAGAAGTACCCACCTTTCACATTTAGACTCGCCATTGACATTGCTGATCCAAAGTTGTTCTTGACCTCTACTTTATATTCTCCTGCATGAGCAGGGTTTAATTCAGCTATATAAAGACGACACGTTCCCTTGTCATAAGATGCTTTACCCCCATCCTTTGGTGACAAGGGTTTATTGCCTTTTGTCCATGTCACTTGGATTGGTTCTGTTCCTGTGACCTTTGCAATAATATCTACAGCATCACCATCAATGGCAGTCTGGAAAAGCAATATATTGGATGCTTATAAAAACTTATGTACATAATCAATATTTATCTAACAAAATTCAATACTCTGTATTATTCATTTTAGTGTCATTAAATTCCTGGTTCCAAGGTGAAAATCTTAGTAACATTTCCTGTCAAAATGCATACTGAAATTGTTTTGCTAGTTATATTTTTATAAATTCAAATGCTTTAATGACGTTAAACAAATCTAAGTCAAAGGATTATCAAACAACGTCCAATAAGTGTACATAATCATACAGGGTCAAACATTAATAGCAGTAGGAAAAAATATCATAGAAAATTCAAGAAAAGTGAATTCCTTCATTCATTATAGTTTATAATCCACTTTTATGTATGTTAATCAATATGAACTGTCTAGTTTAAGGGAGATGTTGGTGTAAAAAAAAATACTTCAACTACCTAGTCATCGGGGAAGAATAATACCCCTACTTGTTGTTACCAAGTTGACTTGTTAGGATTCTGCAACATTCATATCAAGTTTGAGAACTATTTGAAAATAGTTTTCATATCAAATGCAAGTGGTTGTTTACAATAGCATTTCAGTAGCACTGACTTTGATTTTTGTATCCAAAAATGTATAGGGATCTATGTTAAACAATGGGTAAGGTAACAACCATGTTTTTGTCGCATGTTAGATAGCTTTAATTTTCTATAAGGGGACATAACTCTTAAAATTTCACAGACTGATTCTTGCTTCATGCACATCTACACATCAAAGTCTTGTATTATATGTGTTCCAATCTTAAAACTAATGATAGAGGAGTTGTGGTACCAAGGTTCATAAACAACAGCACTACATTTTTTTAAGTGTCAAGGGGCCAAAGATAACAGAAAAGAACATCCTGGTTTCATCAACACCTACACATTCATCAATGTCTCCCATGGTGCCAATTTTTAAGGAAATCAGACAAGTTTTGAAGATATCAGACAAGTTTTTAGGAAATTAGACAAGTTTTAAAGATATCAGACAAGTTTTAAGGAAAATAGACAAGTTTAAAAGATATCAGACAAGTTTTAAGGAAATTGGACAAGTTTTAAAGATATCAGACAAGTTTGAAGGAAATAAGACAAGTTTTTAGGAAGGAGTTGTGATGAAAAGGTAGGTTCATGTGTAATTGCATAACATTTTCTAAGTGTCCAAAGGTCACATTGCTATAACAAATCAACAGACAAAACATCCTTCCTTTATGCACATCTACATATCAAGGTCTCGTATTGTGCCAATTCCGAATGAAATAGGAGGAAACATTATGGAGTTTTAACAACAGGGTACATTCATGTTCAAGAGCATAAACCTGTCTGAGTGTAAAAGGATAAAGACTCTGTGAAAAATCAACAGACTGGAACATCTTTGCATCATTGCATATCTACACATCAAGGTTCAATCAAATTCTAATTTTCAATGTTTAATTTTCAAGGAAGTCAAACAAGGTGTTATGAAGGATTTGTAATGACAAGGTTTCCAAACAGACAGACAGACAATCAGACAAAGTGTTTCCTTTATACACCCAAACTTTGTTTGCAGGTGGTATAACTATATTCTTTCATGTGTAAACATAGAACATTAGATCTAATGAAATACTATCTTTTTGAAGTAAAACAAACTAGCTGCAAACATAGACATTCAAATAAAGTTATTTATATGTACCTGTGGAGTAAGTTTCTGTGTAAACTTTGGCCCTTCTCCCTGTGGTTTTGGTTGAAGAGCTATCAAAATAAAAACATACATATATGATTAATTTAAGAGAGATCATTTCTACTGTTTCAAATAAAAATGTGTCATTCAAAAAAGATGAAAACACTATTAAACATACATAGATGGAGGCAAAATTTTAAGTATATATACTATTAATCATTTGAGAACCAAACACTATGTTTTAAAAATGAATGCATGAAATTTGCTGATCCAATGCCTTAAATATTTCTTAAAACTTGTTGGCCTTTGGAGATTTCTTACAAGCTTTCAGTCAGTGACATTAGGCACTAGTCCAATGCCCACGACTAGTAAAATCTGGTTCAGACTAGTGAAATTTTCTTAAATTTTGCTATATATCATATAATAGAATATATCATTTTGTTTGTTTGAAAAACTCAACAGCACAGACTGAGCTTTCGAAGCACATTCGTACTTTAATTTCTTTTTTTAATGTAATAATTTCACTACAATATAATCGTCTTATAATAAGTGCTCACTTTCAAGAAGTCTACTAAACACAGTATCAGTTCATTAATCCTTGCATCTAACTGAAATCTCAGGTCACAAAAACACATAATTATTATGTACTAAATAATATGTCTGAATGGCATGCTAACACACAAAATATCCAGGTAGAACTTAACACCATTTCAAAATTCCTTTCCACATAAAATCTAAATTTTTCATCTTCCAATATTTTTTTGAAAATTTGAAGCACTAAAACACATTACACATCTATATTTTCTTTGTCTTTGATAATCTCATATGGAATCCAATATAAATTTCCTTACTTTCGAAATGTAACTGGTATAATCCAAACACATATTAAGTGCAGAAAAAAAATAAACAAGCACCTTGACTGCAACACTCAGCAGTCAGAAGTGTGTGAAAAAACATCACAAGGAATTGTAAATCAGAGTCAAGAAAGAACATCAAAAGATCCATTCTTTTCTTCTATTATACAATTACCTTTGACGTTGATCTTAGCATTAGCAGTTGCCTCCCCTCCTGGAGTCTTCACAACACATTTGTAATCTCCAGAATCAGCATCTGTAGGCTAAAAAGAAAAATGACGAGGGTACACACACACAACCATTTCTTTACATTATATGTACCATTATATTTTATTTCACTGTGATATCATCAATGAACTGTACAGTTATAAAGACTTAACGAAGAGCAGGGTTTTTGTATATTCGGAAGTCATTAATGTTCTCTTCACAACTCGGCCCACTCATTCCTGGTGGTCTTCAACCGTAAATGATATCATCTGTAAACGTACAACCATTTTATTAGGTAACTAATAACAATTACCTGTTATGCTAAAGATCTTGTACATTAAATAACAGGAATCTTATTCAAGTTTTCTGGGTAGTAGAAAGAGTTGTTTGATAACACCTATTACATATTACTTTATACAAGCTGCTGTAGAAGTACATACTAGAGTTGTCACGATATAGGTGAAGTACTCAGGAAAAGACATTAAGCCAGAATTTAACAAACAAATAAACACATATTTGAGATATTGCCCATGGTTGTAATTTATTAAAGAGTGGTTCTACATTTATAAGACCAATAAAAGTGAATGTACTGAAATCAACAGTAACAGGATTTATTGTCTAATTCATAAAAATAGGTTAGTTTCCCATGTTCAACCTTTCACTTATCAAACACTACCTAACAAGTTTTGATAAATCCTTACCACAGAAATTTCCAAGACTGACAGAAAAGCACTGCCATCAGGTGTAATGTTTAATACATAGCGACCACCAGATTTGATGGGTCTACCATTAAAGTACCACATAGCTGTTGGTTTGCCTGCAGCAGTAATCTTCTGTTCAATTATCAATCGCTTCCCATTGTCCACCATTTTGACCAAAGGTGCATCAGCTAGAGTTGGTGGTGCTTCTTTTGGTGGTCTATAAAAATCAGTAAATAAATCAATATGAGTTAAAGGTTTATTGTATCCTTCATAATAATTAAAGGTAAATGATATCCTCTTTCATCTTCATAGTAATATGTAAAACAATTTACAATGTACTGTTGTTCATAAATAAGAGTACTTATCTCTACTATATATACATCTATACATATTTCAATACTAAATTGATATTTGAAGTTTCAAAACTTGTTAAAAGAATATGTAATTTTTTTCATTTTTCTATATGCTTCAAAGTAATCTATTAATATCACCATCTATTGGTAAACCAATTAACAAAAATATCTTCTCTGGATGCATACACATTTTGCATACAAACCAAAACATGAAATTTCTAAGTACATGTATAATTTATCAACAGTTGCAGAGAAAATTGTTTTTGCAAGTTACCTAGCTTTTTAAAAAGTATGTATTTCTTACTGTAACTATTTCTCCTTTAATTGTTGAATTATTGTAAACATTGGATGCATTAAGGAAGGGAAGCATATGTTATACTAATTCAACTGTAAAATTTATCTATATATATATATTTATCTTACCCTTCTAAATTAATAGTAACATTAGCAGAGCCTTCTCCTAGGTTGTTCTTAGCCACACATTTGTAGTTGCCTCCATCTGCTTTTGTAACACCCTGAAATACAAAATAATCATTGATATATATGACATAATATAGGCTAATCTCACACAGAATATCACACATAATTGTATATCTCACATTAATTATACTCCAGTTATTAAAGATGAAGGGATAATTTATTTCTGGTCAAAAGACTTACAAAAGATATTAGTACAAAATTCAAAATTAAATAGTATAAAAAAGTCAAAATAATGTAAAAAATGTTCAATATATTTATATACAAAGATATAAAAGAGAATGCTCACATTTATGTCCAAAAACAGTGTGTAATCATTGCCTTTTTCCTCAGTTCTCATTTTATATCTGAAATTTTCTTGGATGATTTTGCCCTCCTTAGACCATGTAAAGTTGGGTCGTGGACTAGCAGTACACTTGCACTCGATCATAAGGTTCTTTCCTTGGTTATGGACAACAGGTTTCTCAGTGAAAGTAGGGGGTGTTCCTTTTGGCTTCTCTGTACCTGTAATATATATGAAGGTAAGTCATCACCCATACTACAAAAGGTAAATCATAGATGGTTGACCAACTGTACAAGCACTTCCAACTGATTTTCATGAACAAAAAATAAATATATGGGACCTTTCTAAAACAAAGTCAGTTACACTATCACATTTAGTATTACATGTACACAGATTATTACAAAATCCAAACATTTGGCATGCAAGACTGGTTATCGTGGAAACTGTAATACATAAATCTATGTATACTAACAGGTATATATCAAGGGGAGGGTTTAAGTGCCAACCAGCAAATTCTCAAAATGTATGTTCTGCACTGATCTTGATGATAGATAATTTTTAAGTGTCCATAACATAAGCATTTTTATAAATAGCATCTAATAAAGTTTGTATAAAAGGGCAATAACTTTTGCAAATATATAAGAAAAATATTTAAATTCAAACTTAATCTGGGGATTTATATTTAAAGACTTTCTGATAAGGTTTCTTAAAATTAATTTTTTTCATGATATGCTCTGAAATCACTATAAGCAAACACATAGTCTGACAGACATGCTCTATTCAATTCCTCACTTTCGCTATAGTTGGGGACAATTAGGACAAAACATGTGCACTTAAAACTTGATATGTGTTTGATAATGTAACAAGAGAACAAATCATTCAATGATCTTTCTGTATGATACTTACCTTGGAAGTTAAGCGTTATGTTTGCATTTGATTCTCCAAAATCATTCTTGGCTGTACACTTATAAGATCCTCCATCTTCTGTCTTTGGGTCCTGTAAGTACAAAGAAAACATATTGAAATATTACACATAGTTATTTCTTTAATCTGAAAGGAAGTTAACCTTGTACCGGTACATCTCATTCCTCTTTTGATCATTCTCCTTATGTCAAAATTATGTACGACAAACAGTGATAATTAAATAGTAACTAAATCATTAATGTTGCACATATATAGTAACTAATATATCCTGGAAGTTCTAACATTAACCCCACTGAGCCTTAACATCCATCTATATGAAACAGCACTATCATTTAACTTGGTTTTTGTCTAGATTATTAGAAGTTTTTTCTAAAACTTCATCAACCTTTGCCCTATTTGATCCCCTAGTGGTTCCCCCTGAAGGCTGAGCTCTGCTACTGATTTGTTTAAATCTGAAACAGTATACCCATTTTCAAAGGATGCTTCCCACCAAGTTTGGTTGATATTGGTACTGTGGTTGTGGAGAAGTTTTGATTATTAATTTTGTGTGTAGAACACTTCAAGAAGAAAACTCACAAGAAATTTAAGTCTGTTAAACTAAAGAAATACTTCATTGCAAAAAAGTCTCAAATAAGGTGTGACCAATGAACAGGACAGAAAAGTTAAAAACTTAATGCCCAGAATACTTTTATAGTGGAGGCATAACAACATCAAAATGTAAAACAGACATGTATATTATCTGTATTTGTATGTGTTATTCAGAGGGATGCTGATAATGGTCGTTATAATCTTAACAAACAACTTCTAAGGCTATTAATAATGGTGTTTAATTATGGAATACATAAGGATTTTTGTTTCTTTCTCCATTTAAAATGTTAAATCTTACAGTTTTATTATGCAACATGATGGGCAATACTATTAAGCTGTCTTGCATACAATTATTTCTTGTTTCATCTATAAGAAAACATAAAAACGTGCATGCAGTTTAAACAGAAATATATCAAGAATAATTTGTAAGATAACCACAAAATAGCAGTTACTAAAACTGAACAATTTAAGTGGAAATATTTAATCTACCAAATACCACCCAAGTATTACAGATAGTTTTAAAAGCCTTACTCCATAATCACACTTCACACAGTTACAGTTTGATTCTGATTTTTGATAGTATTATAAGTGTCCTGACCCAGCAATGTTTAACTGAAAATGCAAGAAATTTGGTGAATTATTGAAGAGAAAACTATAGAAGTTGTGAACTATAATGATTTTAATGCATGTATTAAATATTATTTGAATACCATTTAATGTCATTTATGATTTTTATACCAATTAATGGCCATTAGGATTTTGTTACATACTACGTAAAAATTTGAATTTAAGTTTATGACTAGTAAATCATGATTTTGAAATACATTAATGATCATAATGGGATTATGATATTTAAAACCAATTAACAACCACCCTGATATCAATGAACAGCAGGTTTTTTTTTATATATATTATTGAACACTTAAAATTTGCTATAAATAAAGAACCATAACATGCTTGATATGAATTAATGACACATAACATTCATACATTTATCATTTATTTAAATGCCTACAATGAATTTTACATATATCAACAATTGTTATAGTTTTATATATTTAAGTAATACCATGATACTATTAAATGAATTAATATAAATTTAAAGAATGGCCAGTATATGACTTTTAATAATTTCAGTGTGATAAAGTAGAAGAGGAAATCTATGTTTAAATTGGTTTTTATGAAGCTTCCTACCAAATCTTGATGTGTGATATATATAGTAGTAGTTTGAAGAGTACATCTGAACAAGATTTACATAAGTTTCGAGAACAAACATTCCTTCAAAAGAGGTGCACATAAATTGATCAGTTTAGCAGTACCCACGGATTACATTTCCATTAATTCTTTACAGGTTTTCTCATTTACTACTGAAATAACTTGATAAACAGACTCTTTAATCATATCTGCTTCCTGAACTAAACATTAAATTGTCTGCTATTATTTTGGAAAATTGTCAAAAATGTTGTGGTTAAATTTAGGAGCAGTTGTTATTTTGGGCCCACACAGTCTAAATATATTCTTAGCACATACTAAATATAAAGCTGTTGCTATATCATATTATACACTTCAGCAGTAATGGCTAAGCCAACCTTTTATGTGCTAATGAAACAATAGACTTGTATTTCTCTACCATTAATGTTCTGTTATCAGCCTAAGTGAAGATACTCCCACATTAACTAATCGTTAATCATACAATATACATCAACTTTGTATCAATTAGCAAATCCTATCAAATTTACATGTTTACTTCAAAATATTTTTTCATATAGAAAAAAAATTGATATGTACAAAAGAACTTAGTACTAGACGGCTATCAGAGCTAACTGATGATGAAGAAGTGTTTTTCCCCAGAGATTGCAACTACACTTTAGTATTATATCTAAACTTACTTATTAATAAATCCATTATGAATAACATGACACTAATTTTTTTTGAAAATAGTTATCATGACACTTATATTCTTGATAATGATTTCTACATAATGACTCATGTCACTAACATATTCTTTAGAATTGCAAGCATGAGTTATTAAATCATTTAGAACAACACCCAAGAAACTAATACTCTATTTATAATGAAACTCATGATCCTATAACATGGCTCTCATGACAACAAATATTCTATAGAATGACACCCATAACATGGCTCTCATGACAACAAATATTCTATAGAATGACACCCATGTCCCTAACATATTCTTGTTTATACATGACACTTGTTATATTGACAATAACATATTTTTCAAAATGAAACTCATGTCTTTATAAAACCAACTAAGATACTATCGTATTGTTTTATAATGACACCAATGACCCTGACATATTCTTTTATGATGACACCAATGACCCTGACATATTCTTTTATAATGACACCAATGACCCCGACATATTCTTATATAATGACATCAATTACCCTGACATATTCTTTTATAATGACACCATTGGCCCTGACATATTCTTTGTAATGACACTAATGGCCCTGACATATTCTTTATACTGACACCAATGACCCTGACATATTCTTTTATAATGACACCAATGACCCTGACATATTCTTTATAATGACACCAATGACCCTGACATATTCTTTATAATGACACCAATGACCCTAACATATTC
>JAUMGZ010122768.1:0-17312 GCA_032359645.1 Pododesmus macrochisma
AAGTATTTATCTTTATTCTCCCAGACACAAGTAAATCATTTCTCCAGCAATTATATGTGTAGTTTAAAATATTTATACTTTACTTTGTGGTGTAAACCATTGTCTTGACAGCAGTACACAATGACAGGAGAAAATTATTGAACATAAATTAGTTTAATACCCAACAAGAGAGATAATACAGGGGAGATAACCTCTATATTATATCTTGTAAATATGGTATCAAATAAATCCATTATTTTAATAAACTGCCCCTATTATAAACAAGTGATATTGAAACAATTTTTTAAAGTAGTTGAAGCTGTCGTCGGGACATGCTGCCCCTATACATGTTACTGATAACTGCATCACAGATTGTCGTGTTAAGGCAATATATATTCGTGTCAATTTTGTAAAAAAACAAAAGTTCACTTGATTGAACATGTTTTTCAAACTCTACAGTTCCATATACTTAAAATATGTATATTTTTGGAAAAGAAACATTTATATTTATAAAAGTGCCGAAAAAGGAACTTGTGCTTACCCATTTCTGTGCAAATATCCAATCATCAAAGTTTGGGGGTGATTCTTATACATGATACCAATATGTCATAAGTCGGCTATTGCCTCATATTAGATATCTTACATGCATATCATCCCTCAACTGAGATTATTTTCTTTGGTACACAAACAGGTTAAAGATTCTATTAATCTACACTTGCCATTTATCCTTTTAAAAGCATGAAAT
Source organism: Pododesmus macrochisma (assembly GCA_032359645.1). Classification (NCBI taxonomy): domain Eukaryota; kingdom Metazoa; phylum Mollusca; class Bivalvia; order Pectinida; family Anomiidae; genus Pododesmus; species Pododesmus macrochisma. Next base: position 725 of record JAUMGZ010122768.1, read on the forward strand.
TCATTATAAAGAGATCTTTGATTTTATAGATATATCTACCAAATTTATTATATACATAAAATGGCTGTTTATACATAAATTTTTAAGACAAAATTTGAATTAAAATTTCGTTTGAAAAGAAATCAAAATACATATGCACTGACCTCTGTTATTGTATCTTCAAATTTCACCATCTCTGCTTTACACAGACTTGGATCAACTGGGTTATATTTGTCCATCTCTGTTTTAGACAGATTCTGATCCCCAAGATTATGAGTGAATAACCAAGGAATAGGTCCATGGCTTGAGAATCTCACAGAATTATTATCAGTATCATTGTTTCTGAGCATATTAGCACCTACATTCAGCACAGCTAAACTGGCCTTGTCTTTGAACATTAAACACAATATTATTTGTTACTAGATCATTATCAGGTTCATCTGTTGATATTAACACCCTGTCCTTTACGTCACATCTGACTTAGATAATATAAATGCACATAGTTTATAGGAAATCATTTTAAGTCCATCCAACAAAATCAAATCAATATTAAATCTTTGCATGAATGTATAATAAATTCACAAATTTATCTTTCAACAGTGGTGCAAGCATTGATACACATTTTCCTTGTCGAGACACGTAACACCAGAATGCACAGATGAAACTGTTGTAATGATTATCTGTCATCTTTAAGTGTGATTCAATCCTTATATCTAACGTACAATAACAATGTTCATTTACACATGACGATTACATACAAATTCAGCGCAAATAAAATCTATGTAGCCGTGGATTATTGAATGCACACCATCATTACAAAATAACCGATATATCTGTTGATCTGGATAGAATACTTTATATCAAACTCTGTGTTCCATTATTATAGTGATTTACATACTATTTCAACTGATTACGGTAGATAGGAGAAGTAAGCATAAGATGGCTGGCTTTTAATTATGGTTCCAACAGCAGTACTTGACAATGACAACCTCACCAGCTAACAAGCTTTAGGCTACATTACACTAATTGAGATCAAGGATGCATTAAGTGACACCGTTCCAATAAATCTTAATTCTGATCAATTCTTATGATGTCTCATCTATAATCCGGTATTTACAGTTGGTCTGTTGTATGTGTTACTTAACTTGTGGTGTGTCAATGAGTAGTAAATTATTCCCTTTTCCCTGACAACTTTTCATTGTACAGGGATTGTCAATATACATATATTAAAATAAGTTAAATCTTCTGTTGAACTTAAGTCAGTAATGTAGAATATCCCATCCTTGTTTTATTGGGGTTCAACGTCCCTTCAACAAATGTTTAGTGGATATCGAGATGGTGTCTGCTTGTGAAAGCTAGTGCACACAGATAGCAACTATAGTATATAGTGCTGTCTCACTGAAATATCATGCTGCAGACACATTGACACATTACTTCATTTGGTCACATTAACCTGACTTCAAGTCAACAAGCCCTTCTCCTACCCAGAAATGCTGAGTGCAAAATAAGGGCGAGAAGAATACCTAATTTTAGGTGTTAAGTATCCAGAGATCAAATCCTCAACTTTCTGTACACAAAGAGAATGCAGAATAGGACGAGACCAAGTTAGAGATCACCATACATTTCTGGAGGCAGATACTGACGTATCATTCTTATTCAATACTGGAACTTTGTTCTATACTGCACTAAAAAGGGATCTAAAAACATTACATCAGTGGTCAGTAATGAGGACTATAACAAAGAGGGTATTTTTATTCCCGCGCTTTCGAAGAAAAGTGGGAATATTGTGATTGCCTCTAGCTTCCTTACAGCTGTCCTTCTGACTTACCCTGTTACTCCTCCTACACTGTTTGAGATAGGAACTTGACACCTTGGGACACGGTAGATATACATGTATGTGTGAGAAAGTGCACACCACTTTCAGATTTTTGACATGACCCCTAAGGGCTCTTTTTTTAATATTGTCTTATAGCATAGCATATCAAACATAATCTTGAGTGTTACATTTTACAGCAAATTATTTTAGCATACGGTGATCAGGGTCGGGGATATGGATACTTGGGGGCATAGGGGTTTAGACATCCTCGCGGAAATATGCGATGGCGTGCCATCGACATCGTAGTTTTAGTCAAGATTGTTCTTTTTCTTAAACTTTTATGCTAAACTTCTATGCTAATTAAAACTTCAATGAGTATATAGAAAACCAGGTTAATTAAGCCAGCTAGACTACCAGAACACTGATCAATTAATTGTAATCTTAAATATTGATTATTGAAAAAAGGGAGACTACCCATGCATACAATTGATTATTTGTTCCTGGCGAGTATAAACAACTGGCATTACCAACAGTTTTTAATAATAAAGTTTGTGAAAATATAGATTCATTGTTGATAATTTTCTGAATGCAGTTTATAATTGATTCTTATATTAATAATTAAAGAGTTTTACTTTGATATAATTCAATGAATGATTAAATAAATATTCAAAACATTACTTTTGAGTGTATACAAACAAATACTAAAACTACTTACATAATAAAAAGAATTTTCATCCACAAACAATACTTCATCTTCAATAGCAGACATGATTTCATTATAGTAAATACAACAGTTACAATAATCTCTTGTTGTTCATTTGCAATGTTATAAGTTAGATATCTAAGTTTAGTAGTTTAGATAAAACTTATTCTTCATACAGGTTTTTTATCGACTTGAATTACCAAACAGAGAAAAAATTCCTGTGTAAAAAGACATCTTTGTTGGGTTATTACCTGAGATCAACACACTACAGCCTTATCTGTGTTACTATATCTGTACATGTCTGTATCCCTCTGGATTGATATTGACAGTTTTACAATAAATGCTCAGTAAAAACTTCATAAAGTCTATCTAGATCAGGGTAATCACAGGCTCAAGTAAATCAAAGATTCGGTAATTATTACATGTATTATTATTGTTCTCTGCAGTCTTCAAATAATGGTTGTATTTAAAGTTTATTTTTCTATTGCTGCATGCAGTGTTTAACAAAAGAAACCAATTTTGGTTGACATTGTTAAAAACCAAATTGACTTACACAAAATATAGAGGTTTGCTTTATAGGTTATTTTACTTCAGTGCGCATAACAATGTTGTTACGGTATGTTTTTTTTAATAATCAATGAAAAAAAGGTTCAATTTGACAAAAGACTATACCACCACTTAAGTACCGTAGTCAATGAGAATAAACACACAGAGACATACTTAAAGTCATGACATGCAATTATTTTTATCTTTTATTTATATCCATGTAAAGCATAAATTCTTCTGTTGGGATAGGAGTGCCAATCAATGCTCAAATACTTGATGTATATAGAACTGGTCTCATTAGAAAAATTCTACCATTCTAATATTACATGAAAGGGGCATAACTCATACAAATAAACTCATTTTACAAGATAAGTTGCCCATCAACTAATATAAAGTTGTATATATATAATTAATAATTTTAATTCTTATTGAAGTTATTCACGCGCAAAATTTGATTCATCTTTGTGAAAAAAGAAATATGTGGTTTTTAACAGAGCACTAACATAAAAAATATTATTTAGGTAGTTGGAAACAATTTCTTTCTTTAATATGTTTTTTGGTGAATTTTGGTTTGGGGTGGGGGGGTTTCTTTAACGAAAACGTATTTGGAAACATATTGCATTTCTTGTAATACTGTTACAGCACAAATGTTATAATTCATTCCATTCACTCATGATGCAGTTTTTAAAATTAAATTATGACCAGCTTTCATTATACTCAACTGAGATTCAACTAGATATATAAAATCTTATTCATATTGAATCTAATTCTGAAGAAATGCACAAAATACAGCATGTTTAAGTGTTCACAAGTGACATGTTGACAGATCAACAATAAGTTTTGTACATGTTCAATGGAATTATATACCGGTATTTTGTGTGACTACTAAATAGAATATTTTGAATTTCCTTACTTATAATCTGAACCATTAAATCTCTAACTTTAATTGCTTCTCTGATATACATACAACTAATTTAACTGCATTAATAGAATCTTGTACCTGTTTCTGTTCAAGATAGAATTAACTCAGACAAGGAGTGGTATGTATGTTAAATATATCAAGACGAGGCGATGGCCGAGTCATGAGATAACATTATAATATACCATCCTAAGTCTTAGATAATTCTACCTTGAACAGAAAAAGGTACAAGGTTCTTTTTCTCGTCCTCTTATAGTGATTTAACAATGAAAATAACTATAAACATGCATCAATTTCCTGTTTGGCATCCCTGCAAAAGCGCTTCTGACGTAGCATCAGTGACATAAATTCATTGTTACATATCGTGTGACATCGATCTCAAAACCATATGATGACGTTATTTCATTGTTTATAACATGTAAAATTGATCTCAGTACTACGTACCTTAGACAGATTTATATTGTACGCCTATTTTCGTGAGATTTCCTTGTCTAGTGGATGAGAAAATATTAACTGTCCAATGAAGGTATTTCAATCTTTAAAAAGTTAAGTTAAATGGAAAGTTTAAAACTTATGTCAGACAAGAAAAATTGTCTTTATATGTAAAATGATGTTTATCTTCCCCAAAAAGATTATACACATGTATAATGACTATACATCTTCATAGTACACGCTCAGTAACAGTCCAATAGAAAACTTAAACGTAACTGAAATTCTGCATATATATACATATTATAATATAACTATAAAAATAATACTTCTATCATTATATATATATAATCTCTCAATCTTGTCAGGCGTGGTATTTTGACCTAAGTTTTCCTTATGTTACACATTACGTGTGGTTGTTGCGGTGACATTAGGATATTTGCCATTCTGTATTTGTCTATTTCTCTTTGACTGCAAGTAAAATCTCTCTCATGCGTCCTATACTATATTATGACACTCTTTTAGTATATGCATATTCAGCATATATTACAAGTTTCCTTAATACTGAACAATTTCTGTGGTAGTTTATTGATTATCAAACATTAGCTATTTAACTAATTTTAATAACCATGACCTTGACCTTTGGCAAACATACCTCAACATATATTGAGTTCCTTATCAATATCATGGGCAATAATTGTGCTAAGGTTAGGAAACATCAAACAGTATTTGTAACAGTTAACATCTAAAAAGGTAATACACAAAACATATCAAGTTTTAGTTACAGTGACCTTAAACTTCGACATATGTGCCTCCAAATCATTAGGGTTCAATATTACATCATGAACATCAATACTGTCAGGTCAAATTAGATTATACTTGTGACAGTTAAATTATCAACCGGAAACAGTTAATACTTGTAGTACAAATGACAATGATGTCAGTGAAGGTGACATTGCATTCAAACTTAATCGATATTCAGCAGTGGTACCAGTATGTCTATAAATTGTCACCAATGACATATTATAATGTGCATAACAACAAGACATACATGTACATCAAGTAAAAGAACAAGTTTTAAGAGCAGATATAAATCTTAAGTATGGTTAAAGCCTACCGTATAGTTCTGCTTGTCATTACTTTGCTCTGTATATGAACTATCTTTCCTCTGAGGAAATATCATAGGTTGAACCAAGGGACGGAATAAAAGGCTCTTTAGATTCATCGCAACAGTTTTTACAGTTTTCCACAATTAAAATCAACAAAATTAAGCAATATCCAATCTAATGATTTATCCAAATAAATGCACAGTATTTTCCACTCAATACTTGTGAGACTGAAATAAGTCCCATATTTAGACTTAACATGAGGAACAATACATGAAGTACATTACTAGCAGGTCCAACAAATGTAACTGTATCAAATCTATAAGATGTTCATGTCTGAAAGTCTTATGCATAATGCAACAAAGTTGGAAGTTACCACCAGAACACTGCTTGAGGAATAACATTGTCACTTCATTAATGGTTTTATCCAATTATCATGGAGTGGTCATGCTATCCAAGCTATGAATTTTTCATGTTAAGAATCCCTAAAGGAAAACAGCAGAGGTGCGAGTTAATTAAAAGAAGAAAAATCAGAAATCCCCAGAGCTTTGAGGTCTGGCAACTCCTTCCAGAACAGCACCACATTTTACTGTCAATACTTAATATTATGTTACAGACAATAACCTTGAAGTGATGCATTCAATGTAATAAACATATAGAGCCTATATGACCTTGATATCATGTAACATTAATATAGAATTCTTTGTGATGTTATATAAATTACAATGTCTTAATTATTTTGTGTAATTCTACAATCTGATTAAAACGTCAATCTCTTATGGCGTGACAGCCTCTATGCGATGTACACCAAAATCAGAGATCTGTATTTTAATCAGATTGTGTAATTCTATATCTCGCAAATAAAAAATTTATATATTAATTTTAAACTAAGTTTTACACAGTAACACTTAACTCCATAGTGCCAAAGAAAAATTCAATCTTTGAGACCACTTATTTTCTCTGAAGATAAGATATTATATCTGTGTATGACATTCCAGTACAATTAAGGTGATGGAGCTTTGTTGACACTAATTACATGTAATAATGAGGAACCAGTGGTAAAAGATTTCATGTGGTACATTAATTTGTATATCAATGAGATTTTAGACTAATTGTTATAGATGTAAACGTCTTTGGGTATAATTTGCTATATAATTGTGTGATATTTATACCCACACTTTTTTAAGAAATTTCGGGTATAATGCATGTGTCTAGCACTCCGTCCGTCTGTTCATTTAGAGCACAGGGTTTTTGAGAATTAACTCTTATTATAGGAACTCTTCCTAGATGGATGAAGGAATTTCAACGAAACTATAGTAGGATGTTAGAGTATGTGATGTAGATGTGCATATCAGCTTCAGATTTTTGATTTGAGCTATTTTTAGGGAGAAACAGCAGAAAAATGTCCAAAAACATGTTATTTTGAGAAATTGTTATAACTTTTTTAAAAATGATATGGTTTTTTTCCCAATATTATTGGGCATGCTTGATTGGAGTTTTTCGAAGGGATGCTGAGTGCGGGTATATGCACATCGTGGTTGCGTACATCTAGTTATATTTGTTTTTCATTCATTACTTTTTTTTAAATTTGAACTTCAAAAACTAGCAATAAGAATTCAACAACATCATAACTTGTATTTAAGATGATATTTTTTATTTCTTTTTGTAAGTACTGTAGAGTACATTTCTTACAACAGAATACAACTGCTTTGCCTGTAAATTTGTTTGACATTCATACTTTTAGTATTATCAGTATAAAAAACATAAAGGTTAATAAGGATTTAGAACATCTTGTACAAATTAGCATCTTTGACGTCAATGTGTCGGTTACAATGTAGGAGTGTGTAAAGTTTCTTTAACACAAAAAATACTTCTTCAACTAAATCTTAACGAACATAAGGTTGTTCGTTTTTGAATTGATGTAATCTTATTGTTACTGGTCATTACCTCATAACTCATACTGGGGCTACATGAAAGTCCTACTGGACTAGGTTGCAGAACCTGCAACAGGAGGATGAGGGCTAGCAACAAGATTACATCAAGCCAGTAACAGCAAGACATCAATTCAAAAAGCAATCTGTAGAAGTTATACAGTATACCTATTACAATATTTCCATGAGAATTATTTTGTTAGCACCTACTGTCATGAATGTCAACAATATAAATCATTTCATTTGCTTTCAATTCAACAACATCAAATGAAATAGATCAATTCATTGCTGTTTGTCGTGACTTCTACTGACAACACTCAACAGCTGATTTGTGATTCAAATGGGCACGCCCCCTTTTTGTAACGGAAGTACACAAGTTGCTACAACAAAACGCCATTTTGAATAACAAATGCTTCGCCTGGAGCAAATACACTCGACACAAAATACTACAAATCGATTTCCTGCATATCAGATAGAGATGCTATACTAAACTTAACACGATTACTGCAATAAACCTTAAGTAATTACATAATAACCCCTATACGTAATAATGTATTACAATGTTGACACGCACCCTATATGTAGCACGTGTTATTTCCACTGGAAACAAAAACAAACTTTGTAAATAAGTCAAATTACCTTATTTTTCAGTTGCTGGGATACTGTTCCGAGGCTCAGTCCTGGCCTAGGTAGATTTTCTAACTCACTAATCCCATCTACAGCTGCTAACGTGAGTCTTCGGGGCTGTTTTATCCGTTTTAACTCCTCGTCCGGGTCGACCGGGGGAGGTTTCCATTGCCTCCGTGATCCTGCCGCTTGTGTTACGGGCCTTGCTGGAGAATCAATGGAGCGGATTCCGGCCCCAGCGGTAGTGGGGCGACCCCCAAATATACTGGTAGAGAAAGATGGGTGTGTCTGAAGTTTGGCAGCCGCTGAGCTCGGTCGAATCTTCTTTCTGATGCCATGGTTAATGGTAGTGTCAGGACGTCCTGGCGGCATGATCGGTGGTGTAAACACTCGTCGTACTAATAACCAATGTTCACTGGGTGTGATCTGGGGCGAACTCGCCCATGTGAGTGCCTCTACGATTAACCCCCAGGGGTTGGCTCGGCTCCCTCTTTTCTGACTATGCGCGTGACTAGCCCTCCTATCTCCTTTGTTATGCTGGTGGCTTTGACCTCCTCGTCTCTCGCTGGTCTCGTTCCTACCGAATAAAAGGCGTTTAAACGTCTATATCGGATTATGAAAAACAATCAATGATCATATTACGATCGGAATAAAACCCCGTTATCAATAGCATGTGTGATTTTTTGAACACTTGGTGATTTGAAAGTGCACCTGGATGGCTTGTGTAAACAATAAACCATTAAAACTAGACGTACTGAATAAAAACATGACATAACTCTTTAAACACGTATACTATGCGCCTTATTATGCATAAGATTGACATTACGAATTTAGGAGAGGGAGAGGGGGAAGTTCCTCTAGTTATAGAGATTTACAAATGAAACTACTTTAATGATAATAATTATAAACGTTTATTATAACCTCTTAGACATTTTATACTCATGATTACATTTTTATGAATTACCTCGATCGTTCCCCGATAACAATATATTATTAAAGGCTACACAGATGGTATTTTATATGTTTTTGTATACATATATTGTCCATAACAGGTCAACAGACAGTTTAGTACTAAGATCTTTGCTTACTATAACCCTATTTGTTTTATCATTTTTAGATTATTAATAGTTACATATATCTAAAGGGCTCTGAAGTCCTTTTAAATATATTTACTACATTGCTCTTACTATTGATAATAAAAATTTACTTACATTTATCTTAAATAAGATGAAATTGTCTCCTTTGAATTGCATTATACGTGAATATAACATTGTAAGGTATGGGTCATCTATAAATTTAACATAGTACAAATTGATTTTGTTTAAAGATATACGTACAACTTCTTTTGCTCTTATTATGTTATTAAAAATCTCTAATGAAATGTTATTGTTTATCCGTATATTTATAGTATATGAAAAAGTATGTATACTACGTGTATGTGCTATTGGTGGTTCCGTTTAGAAAATGTAAAAAAACTTCTTTTCACAACTGATAAAGAACGCAATGAGCTGTCTTTGTATGCTTGTTGCGTTGCGTTCCGTTTGCCGATGTAATAAGCATGGACTTTTTTCATGATGAAACTTGAAATGACCCGTCATTGATATTTTAAAAATGATTTTTACAGCTTTGAAATTTTTCAAGATATCTTTTTTATGGCAAACCGTCTTTGAATTCATTTCGATAAACAACTTTTTATGAAACAAATCTTATTGAATATTAATTTAATAACATATGTTCAGAACATATTTTGCATGTGTATGCAAATAACAAGTAGTTATAGTAAAATCATTTACATACGTTCTAAGATCTATATAATATGTTTATATAATAACGGTAGATGACAACACCGTTATTTGGGTGCATTATCCTTCAGGAACTATCCCTTCTGCTTTCTTTTTCTTGTTCTTGTTGCCGGTTCCCTTTCTGTCCAATCTTTACGTGTTTCTCATCTGGTTTTATTCTTGCGATTTTCTGCCCAACCAATACGTGTTTCTCATTTGGTTTGTGTCTCGCGATTTTCTGTCCAATCTTTAGACGTTTCTTATCTGGTTTGTTTATCGCGATTTTCTGTCCAATCATTAGGTGTGTGGTTTGTTTCTTGCGATTTTCTGCCAAACCATTACGTGTTTCTCATTTGGTTTGTGTCTCGTGAATATCTGTCCAACCATAACGTGTTTCTCATTTGGTTTGTGTCTCGCGAATATCTGTCCAATCATTACGTGTTTCTCATTTGGTTTGTTTCTCGCGATTTTCTGCCCAACCATTACATGTTTCTCATTTGGTTTGTGTCTCGCGATTTTCTGCTAAACCATTACGTGTTTCTCATTTGGTTTGTTTCTCGCGATTTTCTGCCAAACCATTAGTACGTGTTTCTCATTTGGTTTGTTTCTCGCGATTTTCTGGCCAACCATTACGTGTTTCTCATTTGGTTTGTGTCTCGCGATTTTCTGTCCAATCTTTAGACGTTTTTTATCTGGTTTGTTTATTGCGATTTCTGTCCAATCATTAGGTGTGTGGTTTGTTTCTTGCGATTTTCTGCTTAACCATTACGTGTTTCTCATTTGGTTTGTTTCTCGCGATTTTCTGTCCAATCATAACGTGTTTCTCATTTGGTTTGTGTCTCGCGAATATCTGTCCAATCATTAGGTGTTTCTCATTTGGTTTTTGTCTCGCGAATAAGGTGTTTCTCATTTGGATACTTTCTGTCAAATTTGGTTGCAATCTGCCCAAAAGTCTCGGAGAAGACTGTTAAAAGGCATACTGTCAAATTTCCCCCTTTTGGCCTCGCCCACCTGTCCCCTTGAGGTCAGATGCCTTCATTTGTACAATTTTGAATCCCCGTCCCCTGAGGATGCTTCCTGCCAAATCTGGTTGAAACCTGCCCAATAGTCTCAAGTCTCAGAGGAGATGGCGTTTAAAGGCAAACTGTCAAATTTACCTCTTTAGACCCCGCCTACCTGTCCACTGGGGGTCAGGTCATTCATTTGTACAATCTTAAATCCCCTACCCCTAAGGATGCTTCCAGCCAAAAAAAATGATATCTGTCCAATAGCCTCAGAGGAGATGTTGTTTGAAGGCATGCTGTTAAATTAACTCATCTTGGCCCCGCCCACCTGTCCCCTGGGGTCAGGTCCTTCATTTGTACAATCGTGAATCCCCTTCCCCTAATAATGCTTCCTGTCGAGTTGGGTTGAAATCTGCCCATTAGATTCAGAGGAGATATCGTTTAAAGCAAAAGTTGACGACGGGCGGACGACGGACGGGATTTGTATGAGAAAAGTCAACCTTGGACCTTCAGTCCAGATGGACTAAAACCAGTCTGCTTTTACGTAAAGTGAACCGTTTGCTATATTTGACCACATAAACATGAACTTTTACAGTATTATTCAAATCAAATTCAAATATTTAATTGGATAAAGCACAATCAATATAATGCGTAACCCAAGTGTACAACATACATATAATATAACATAATGTAAACAGTACTTATCAGGTGACAAATTATCTGCATATTAATAACATGGAGTAATCTATGTAACTCTGTGCGTTTTTTCATATAAGTAGATCAGCTAATTATTAAATTTCAATTTTACACTAACATTTATGAATGCACGATAGACAGCAGTTGTACAAAATAAAAACAAATTTCGAAAACTGACCAGTAGAAATCAACAAAGTAATTGTTTACCTTTTGTCCACCATTTTCCCCGTTTCTCTGAAAGATCGCGAAATCAATGAAAGTTCACCCCATATTCTACACTGTTTAATGTTACTGCCAACAAAAATATTTAAGAAAATGTATTCTATAACTATTATGACGTCATAATAACACTAAATCTATGACAACATTATACGTCACAATTAACAAGTTAAGATTTTTACGTCACAATTAACATTAGTGTTGCGTCACAATTGATTTTTACGTCACAATAAATCAATTTTATCAAATCAAATCAATACAAAGTTTTATTTCCGATATAATTTTACATGTAACACACGTTATAATACAAATCGAAAAACCACTCGGGCCTTTCCGTCATACTTCAGATAAAACACGAGTATGACGGAAAGGCCCGATTGGTTTTCCAAATTAGTTATAATACGTGCATTGATCACACACGCATATAATTAAGAAACGAAAAATAGTATCAAATTAATTAAAGCTTGGAAAAATATAACTTAAAGATGAGCACTTGCAAATTAACTTAACAACATAACAAGTTGAACTAAGATTCTAAGTGGCATACAGTCAAATGCAATAAAAGCGAAACAGACATTAACCAAAAATGTCATACTGCAAGCAGTATAGGATACAAATATAAGTAAACATAACTAAATTGCGTATGATGAGCCTAAAAAGGAAATGAAAAACTATGCGACAGTAGCTAAAATATACACATGTAATACAGATTAATAACAACGAACTTATTGCACTAACAATAAGTTCATATCAGTGTACAGTAAAATAGTTAGAGGTAGCAGTAACCTGCCTATTTATGATATGTGACACGCCGTCTTCAGCACAAATATCCATATACTAATGTTCATTAAACTATGGGGAAAATATTGGAGATATGCTCCGGAAACCAATACATGTGTTCAATATGAATAATGTAGGTCAAAGGTCAAGGTAGAGGTTGCAGTGACCTACATATGGTAAGTGACACACCGACTTTCACACAAGTACCCTATACTAAGTTTTATTACAATACGTGAAAAAAACATTGGAGATATGCTCCGGAAACCAATATTCAATGATGAAGTTCAAAGGTCTAGAGGTTGCAGTGACCTACTTATGGTACACGACACACCGACTTCCACACAAGTACCCTATACTAAGTTTAATAACAATACGTGAAAAAAACATTGGAGGTATGGTCCGGAACCAATATTCAATAATGTAGGTCAAAGGTCAGGTAGAGGTCGCAGTGACCTTCTTTGGTACGCAACACACCGCCTTCCACACAAGTAACATTATACTTAGTTGCATTACAATACGCGAAAAAACATGGGAGATATGCCCCGGAAACAGTTTGGACGCACGGACGCACGCACGCACGGACAAGGCAAACACTATATACCACCCACTTCGTTGAAGCGGGGATATACTAAAGTTATAGTCAAAATGTCGCAAGGAAAATTTACCAGCATGCACAATATACGCAACAATCTCATGGCACTCATTCGTACGTGTATGACGTTATATATATTATTAATGTGGTTGATAAGACGTAATTTGCACTTGTTGAAAAATTCGTTACCCTGAAAAATGGCAACGTTTTCGAAACAGGCGGCGCAACGGACTGTTGTAAAATTTTGCGCAGAACTGGGAGTTACACCAACCGAGTCTCGATCAATCGAGGCTAATAATTTCAGAGACACCGTATACAAATATTACCTATGATTTGGTTTTAAGCATCTTCACAAGCCAAGTTTCGCTACACTACGTTTCACTACGCGAACTGATTAAAGGAAGTGATTCGTATACGTTGGCTAGCGAAGGTGGGTTTTAAGTGGCACAATAAATTTAAAGACGGATTTGAATAGACAAAACCAGCAAAGAGAGGCCTACACAGGCTACAACCCCGATCTCGCACCAATGGATTTTGCGCTTTTCTCGTGTCAATTATCTGAAATCATGATCAGAGTTGAGATAAGCAATTTTCAGAATTCGTAGAAACTTAAAATACTTAGAATTTTAGACTGATTAGATAACACTTGGTTTTCTCATATTTTTAGTCCATCTGCACCGAAGGTCCAAGGTGGACTTTTCTTATACAAATTTCGTCCGTCGTCCGTCGTCGTCATTCGTTGTTAATTTTTCACTTTTCGACCTCTTCTCCTAAACCATTGGACCAGTTTCATCCAAACTTAAAAGGAAGTATCCCTAGGGGAAGGGAATTCAGATTTGTTCAAATGAAGGGTCTTTGCCCCAAGGGGACGCCAAGATTGACAGAAAATGGAAAAAAAATCTTCCAATAAACTACAAGGCATATGGCTTAATGATTTGGTATGTAGTAACTTAAGGGCGTGGAGTTTTTTCAAGGCGTGACCCTGGGGTCAAAAATGGGTGACGCATTTTGGGGTCAAAGTTTAACACTATGGCAAATGTGTTAGCTTTTCACATTTTTCACTTCTAGTCCAAACTACTAGACCAATTTTATCCAAACTTGATAGAAGGCATATCTAGGGGAAGGGGTTCAGATTTCTTCAGATGAAGAGGTTGGGCTCTCAGTGGTGCCTTTTTGGGGGTCCAAATGGGGGAAATTTAACAAAGTTTCAAAAATCTTCTCATAATAAACTAGATGGCCTAGAGATTAATGCTTTCGTATGTAGTAACTTAAGGGCTTGAAGAACCAGGTTTGGTCAAGGCGTGACCCTGGGGTTAAAAATAAGTTAAACGTTTTGGGGTCAAAGTTCAACACTATATATAGAGCAATTATGTTTAATTTTCACATTTTCAACTTCTTGACTTAAACCACTTGACCTATTTCATCCAAACTTGGTAGGAAGTATTCATAGGGGAAGGGGATCTAGATCAAGCATTGAGAACCAAGTTTGTTTAAGGCAAGACCCTGTGGTTAAAAGTATGCAAATACAAATATTTAGTTTTTGACCTCTTTCATCCAGATAGACACTAAGGCCCGATGGGCCTCTTGTTTAAAATATGGGCAGAGAGACACAAAAATATATCGATCACAATTGCTAATAGGGCATACTTTGAGAAAGAATAAAAAGAATATGCAACCATATATCATTCATAAATTAAACTACCATTTTTTGATGTTGAGAAACAGACGCGTAACGTTAAGTATATTATTATGTTGATGCTGCCCCGGGCGGCTTGACCATGTGTAAGTTAATGTCTTATAATTTCGATGTTTTTTTAAAGTTATATTTTTAAAACTGTGTACACTATCTATGGAAATATTGCAAACCATACCCTGCAATTTTTAAATTGAAATGAACATTTGTTCAAAAGTTATGAATAAGTCTACGGTATTTTGGGACAGCTCTCGTATGTCCATTTATCACCATTGTAACAAAATGCTTGAATGGAAGTCACTATACTGTTGGACATTATGAAGATGCTTAGTTGTGTTTGCATTGACATCTTAAGGCGTACAGGAGTCGAACACAGTGCCGGTGTATGAGTCGAGTATGTCATTTCAGGAGAAAAAGTTTTAGATGTAAAGTCTTCAATAAATCAAAAAATGATGTGTCGAAAAAAACATGTTACCGAAATAGGGCGTAAAATGATATTTTTGTATTTATGCCAAGCTATATGTGTTTGGCCGTTTTTGTTTTTGTTTTTGCTTTAGGGTGTCGTTATAACAGGTCATCTTATCGTCCAATGGTTTTGGAGAAGCCGTGAATGTGAAAAGTAAACATATTTGCTATAGTGTTGAATTTTGACTCTTTGATCTCACAATAACGGATTTAGGCCCCGAGTGACAACCACTGGAGTGCAAGTCCCATAATTTGAACAAACTTGAAACACCTTCCCTTATGATGCTTCCTTCCAATATTAGTTGAAATTGCTCCTGAGGTTTTGGAGAAGTAAATAAATCATCTGTATGTAATTATTATAAGTCTCTTAGTTTGTTAAAAAAAAAAATTGGACAAATTTTAACCACTCCCCTGAGTAGAGATGCTTCCTACCACGTTTAGAGGAAATTGGTTCAGTGGTTTTATATCCGATATGGGCAACCTTTTAAACTTAGCTTAAGGACTTGAGCTATATTTAACGGGAGATATCTGTTTTCAAGGCATATATTTAACTAAAGGCCATTATAAGAGAATACGACCCTTTGCCAATATGTGAAGAAGTAATAACGCCGCCTGGGACAACACCTAAAGAAAAGGTAAAATAAATCAAAAGTCAAACGATCCAGACTATGTATATACATGTTTAAACTATTGTTGCATATAAAACAAGAAGCACATTGCACTGCATACTTCTGGTTTAAGTACCATACATAAACATGTATTGTACACATTAAAAGCTTTATTATTTTAGATCTACTGGAGTTAGTACTGTTATATTGGAGCGTGACTTCAACCATCTTCTCGAGGACGTCAAGTACAGTGATACTCTTTCAATATGTAGAATCTTTATGAAATGCTGGTTTCATGATTGCCCTTATCATGCCAGTAGGCCATTCAACATTGACTAATATGGAAATGAAAGTTTGATAAAGTCGGTGTACATTTTACCTCAAATTCGTGATAGGCTAGCATACATTTTAGCTTATAACTTTCAACATACAATATTTACAGCTTAAGGCCTAAAGGGACATTTTGTCAATGTACGATGTACTTCGTGGTTTTGTCCAAGGAGACTGTAGACATCTATATTCTTGTGCTGTTTTTCTTCAAAATTCTGCATACATTCTGTAATTCTCGTTTTGGGAAGAACATTCTGTAATTCTCGTTCTGGGAGGAACATTCTGTTATTCTCGTTCTGGGAGGAACATTCTGTAATTCTCGTTCTGGGAGGAACATTCTGTAATTCTCGTTCTGGGAGGAACA
>JAUMGZ010122879.1:0-17311 GCA_032359645.1 Pododesmus macrochisma
GATGTTTTCCATATATATTTTGGATGTGAAATTACAAACAATAAGACAGTTCCAGTGCTTCTGACCCTTTATAGTTGGAATCGCGAAAACTGAGAAATATGCATACTAATTTTAATAAGTTTCCTTTCCAAGGATTTTGAGCATTGAAGTTTTAGAATATGTATGTCTGTATACATAAAAATATGTAGAGTGTCACAAAACTCCCAATTAAAATAGCTACTGCACATGCTGCTTACCAATGTTATAGTGTATATGAAAAACTATTAGGTGCATACTGTCACATGGAATTACTCAACTATAAGTCACCGTTTGGTTATATTCTACTATGTGACAATAGAGAGAAATATAAAGTTGAAACATGCGAAGGTCACTGTTAAAACATTTGAATTCAATACATACGTGGGTATAAATAAACAGACAAAAAAAAGTTAAATCAAGTATTTTTATATTTTTGTATTCCTAAATATATGTCTAAAGTAAATTATAAATCAAAAGTAGAATATTAGACATGCACTCAAAGAAATGAAGACATGCATTTCAGCATTATCGGAAATGGGAATATGACAGAACTAAGAAAACAACTGTATATCACTCACCGGAACATTTATTTACTATTTATAATCAAAAGATAATCACATCATTGCATTTAAAATATATTGAGTTGAGGAAAATCATTCAACATTCGGCCATTTTCATTTCAATCCAGAAATCTTCGTTCATTAGCCGTTTCCTTATTTGGAACAAGAGTTAACTCCATATATTGGAGTACTATACTCCGTATCTGCTTAATATGTCCAAATGTTCTTGCTGTTCAAGGCTCTACTTCTTACTCCATTGCTTCCAAACTTTGTAACTTTGCTACAAACATAAAATACAAGCTCTATACCAAATTTCAGCACTATCGTCGTCATTTCTAAATTTTTCCCTATGTAAGACTATAGAATAAAACTGTCAAAAATATCTGAAAATGGCTATATAACTGTCAAGGATGATTTGGTATAAGATATATAGGCACAATTTAAATTGGATAACAGAAATTTGGTACAGTGCTCTTGTACATGTATTTCACACATGCTTATTTTTTAAACTATTTAAGATATTTTTATGAAATTTTGTAAAAATATTAAACACAACAAGACAAATGTTTGGTGCCCAAGAACCAAAACTCTTGGTCATCTATACTAAGAATCATCTCCCCTTTAAAAGAAAACTTAATCACTCTGTCACACAAGCTTGTCCAGAGCATAAATCTTAAACGATTTAAGCATTTTTATGAAATTTTATACAAATGATAAGCACAACAAGATATTGTGTGGTGCACATGAACCATAACTCTTGGTCTACAATAACCAGAATTATCACCCCTTTAAAAGAAAAATTAGTCATTCTGTCACACATGCTTGTCCGAAGGATCTCGGAGTATTTTAAAAATATTTTTATGACATTGAGTAAAAATGATAAGCACTATGAGACGATGTGCAGTGCACAAGAACTACAACTCTTGGTCAACTATACTACTCCGAGATATCTACCCTTTAAAAAGAAAAATATGACTTAAGGATGACCGCTACTGGGAATGAAAGTCTAAAGATTGGCTTATTTTCATGATATAAGTCAATTGACATAATTGCTTTTCATTTATGCAAAAACAGGATAGGTCAATGATCTCGTTTTTGAGATATTAAAGCGTTTAAAGTGTTGGCGTGAAAAGAACACCTAAATTTTTCTTGAGTAATATATGAAAAAAATAGATTTTTAGCGGCCAAAAATAATAGGGAAATAGTCTTAATTTTTTTTTAATATATTGGTAGATGGTAATATAAGGTGTATATTTCAAGAATACTATCAGAAATATAGGGGTCAATGGGCAAACTATTTCTAATGTATTATTATGGAAAATGCCAGAGGAGTTACAAAATGTTAGGATATTTAGATGGCATGTTTACAGTCTACATTTAGAATTCTAATGTAACATTATAACTAAAACTAAAAAGTTTCAATTTTTTTATAACTAGATTTAGATATGTGTATACATGTACATGTAATGTATTCCTTTTTTGGTTTTCAGAAGTTTACGTAGACCACAGCGACTCTTCTTTGTAGTGATCTTTATAATAGCCTTGGTATTACTGTCTCAAGTACTCTTTGATGTCTTTGGGAGTCACTCTACTGCATCAATAGAGCTGGAACCCTCTGGCAGGAAATATATTACAGTTACTTTTTGGGGCAGGAATGGCAATCATATGTTTGAGTATGCAACTCTGTTGGGCACAGCAAAACGTAATAATATGACTCCGATTCTGATAGAAAGCACAGGATTATGGAAAGGGTTTAATCTACCAATGAAAACTGGCACCATAAAAGCTTTAGGAAATTCCTATGAAGTAGGCAAAGAAAGATTAGCAGGTGGTTATATGCCGGAATTTGAGCATCTGAAACAAGATAATACTTACTTAAAGGGTTATTTGCAGTCATGGAAATATTTTGAAAACGTTAGAAAAGATTTGTTGACAAATCAGTTTGTCTTCAAAGACAAGCACATGAAAGAGGCAAAGGCATTTTTGCAGTCAGTGAGAGCAGAACATAAGAGCCCTAAAGCAGTTCTTGTTGGTATACACATACGAAGGGGAGATTTCGTACGTCAAAAAAGGAAAGGTTATGGTGCCGCACCTGTACCTTTCTTCTACAGAGCCATGAATTACTATAAAAAGAAGTATTCAGATGTTATATTTGTTGTTTGTAGTAATGACATCATATGGAGTCAAGACCAATTAGACTCTGAGTATTATAGAATCTCATATTCTTATATAAAGGATGGATTTACTGACCTAGCAGTGTTAGCCAGCTGTGACCATGCTGTTATCTCGGTGGGATCTTTCAGCTGGTGGGCAGGCTACTTGACAGGGGGAGATGTTGTCTATTATAGTGTATTTCCACAGAAAAACACCACCATGGGAGATTTATATGTGAGAGAGGACTACTACCCACCATGGTGGGTACCAATGTAGTGTAAATCATATTCACGAAATTTCGTAATTGTTTTATATGATTGTCAAAAATTTGATTGAGCTTATCATGTTACCCATTTGATGTCTGTTATATTCTTGTGCCCTTAACTAGTCCTATGATTTTCCCAAGAGTTTAATGAAATAATGCAAAATATGATGGAAGTCAACTGAACATGTGCATAATTATTATAAAATTAGGATGCTGAGAAATTGTTTACCAGAGTTATTTCCCTTTCATACTTATTATTATATGAAGTATTTCGCTAGCTTTATGACCTTAACTTGTCCTTCTGAACTGCAATGGGGCAAATATGATGAAAATCAAAAGTAAATATGTATGTTAAATCAAATTGCTGTTATATCAGAGTTATGTTGCGTACTGTTATTGACACACAGTTTTAGATCAACAAACTTAGGGACTGCTACTAAAAAGAAAAGAAGAAGTCCAAAAACGTTCTTAGATGCACTTAATAAGATGTATCAGCATTTCATTATGTTTTTGTCTTTTTACCATTGGCTAATAAAATGTACTTATGTTTACTTGACATTATTTGTGTAACTTGTCTGACCCTCAAGAAATTTTATTTTTTCAAAGACTACATTAAAAATTGATTTATCCTTCAGTCATGAAGGAATTGTATTTAACTTAGTCTACTAAACATTTAATCTTTTCTTATTGTGCATGATATAATTTGAAGGCATGTCTTTCGTCCACAATGCAGTGCCAGACAATGTGTCCTCAATGTTGACATCACATAGCAGACATACTCTGCTCTTGGTATAAATATTATCATATTCAACCATATTCAAGGGGTTGTTTAATTGGAAGAAGGTTTTTACCTGATGAGATTTATAACCAGTTATTATATATAAAACAATACATATATTGTGTTAGAACATAGCAAAGCTGCACCCACTTTTTTTTATAAACTCATTTCTTATATTTATTAAATTCTGATACATAATATGTATTTTATACATTTATTATTCAAACCATTGTTAATTAAGTTATATTTTACATTATATCAGTATATATTATGGTATGTTATTAATGTATTATCTTGTGTTTGAGGGTATATTTTTGTACTTAAAAAGATGATATTCTGATGTAATCAGAGTCTTAGTTGTGTACTAGTTTGTTTGAGAAGGTATTTCATATGAAGATCTTTCACTTAATGTACAAATTTATAAACTGAAATTGGTCACACATGAATATGTAATCTTCAAAAAGGCATCAGCATTTTAAGTAACTTGATCACTTGTCTTTTGTTTATAATTATCAGTTATATAGTTTTTCCCGTCACACAAATCCCGGAGGTGAAACTGTCCCTTTTAACTTTTCACAATTTGACGTCTCCAAAACCATCAAGTCAATTTCAACCAAACTTGGTAGGAACCGTTAGTTGGGACATGGAATTCAGATTGTTCAAATGAATGGATTTGATCTTAAGGGGGCACCACTAACTACATATTGGCCTTATGACTTGATTGTTTGATGTCAGATTAACACAGACATTACAGGGAGCAACCTACTGACCTGATCAAAGTAACAGTTGCCTTATTAGAATTTGTATAATTTATTATTTAGTATTGAATATTGAAACATATGTGTACTCAAACTTTTTATTACTTTAATTTGAAAAGATTGTTATAAAAGAATCTTACACCAGTGCTGGGTTTATATTGAAATATCCTTACCCAAATGTGGAATTTTTCTTGTATGGCCCAAGGTTTACCGAGGGCCAGACATAGAAAAAATCCACACAAGGGTTAATTAGGATATTTTGATATCAACCTAGCACTAGTGTTGAGTTATTTTGCTCATGTGATTCTACAAAATTTATGTTTGGAATAAAAGAAACAAGAGTGATGACGTCCAATCTTTCATGATGTTTCTCGCCCCACCAATTATGCTCACTATACAGCTATATATTTATATATTTCCAATAATTGGGAATTTAATAAAGTCTTGATATACATATAATTTATTTATTTATCATGTCATTTCAAATTATATTTTCTAACTGCATGTATTAGATTATACGACACTTGAGCCTTGTCACCAACAATACAAATCCCATCCTCTGTCTCTCCGTCGTAAACTTTTGCTTTAAACTACATCTCCTTTGAAACTATACTGGGCAGATTTCAACCCAATGTGGCAGGAAACATCCTTAAAGAAAGAGGATTTAAGATTATACAAATGAAGTCTCTGACCACCCAGGGGACAGGTGGGCGGGACGAAAAGGTGTAAATTTGACAGTATGTCTTTAAACTACTGGGCAGATGTTAACCAGATGGATGTTAAGGCTAAATGGCTATTTTGTTAATCTTTGTATATTCATTGAATTGTTATATAGAATGATATATATTTTTTACAGTGGTTTACTATAATAAACAGCATTTCCCATACCTTGGGTACATTATATACATGTACATATGTTTAGTGAATTGTTATACATGCTTTTTCTGTTATTTCCCCTCAGACTAAAATGACTTTATTTGATTGGACAGATAGTGTCACATGGCTGCCGTTTGAATTTCTATGTATGGCGAGTACTTCAAAATTTAGATTTTAGATTTTAATATAAAGATTTCATCCATGACAAAATAAAACAGTTATTAGGTTTGCTACTGACAGTCTACAGAAATATATCGGGTAGATCAAGGTTATAGGAGAGAGGTCAGTTGCAAACCTAATTACTAATACATTACAGTGTTCATAAAGGCAATCAAAACATTTACCAATATGATTGGACCTATTTTATAAGTCTTATAACTTAGAGATATTTGATGAATTATTAATTATAAGATACATTTTATATGTAGATTAGATCTATATTTTGATATGCATTACAATATTTTTCACTTTGTACATGGAATTGTAATTTTCTATATTTGTCTTTTTAAAGCACCTTTGTCATGTTAAGAAGCAACTTTAAGTTTTAGTAATTTGAATATTTCAACCAATTAAGAATTTTGCATGTAATAAATCTTTTGTTCAAACTTCATCATAGAAAATGACTTGTCATAACCAGAAATAATTTGTTTTATTACCGCAATATTTTATTCTATTTATATGTTTTCTGTCTTAATTGACTTATCAACATCATAGCATTTGAACTTAAACATTAGATTGCAAGTTTATGATGCATTTTGGTTTGGCATTGTCAGTAGAATCTGGAAAGGTACAATTCATACAATTGTTACTCATTTTTAAAGTATCCTCATTCAATTGAATTGATATACAATGTTGGCAGGGGCAATTATCAATCTGTTGGTTTAGAAATGTTTTCCAAACTGGATGTACCATAACAAGAATAGCTTTATTTTCTTAAAATAATGGGACTTAATTTATTTATATGTAGATAAATGTTATAATATAATTGTTATACCCCCGCAAACAAAGTGTGGAGGGGGGGGGTATATAGGAATCACCCGATCTTTCTGTCCATGAATCTCGTAAGCACAACTCCTCCTACACGGTTTAGTGAATTTTGATCAAACTTCACACAATCATAGTACACCTCCTGAAGATGTGCATGAAGGAAATATTTTCGTTCTGACAATTTTAAGACGAGAAAATCTCGTAAGCAGAACACCTCTTACACCCTTCAATGGTCTACATTGTTCGATCGATTTCAAGGAAACTATGAAACAAAATAATTCTATTCCAAGGGGATAATTTGGCTAATGTAATAAAAATAATTCAATCCGTGGTTGATGTCATGAAATAGATAACTTGGCAGAAGTGGCGGGGATTAGTCAGCCATCCTGGGGACAGCTATAGTTAATTCATGGAATGTTCATTTGAATAGCAATCTCTTATAATTTTTAACATGCTTGCCCATCGATTGTTAAAAAAGCCTTTCTAAGTCTTCCAATTAGCTAACAAGGGTTGAGTTTGGTCAGCCAATTGGATATGTACTTGCAGGACTTACATTATAATATTTAAATGGCATTTATTTTAACTTTGCCTGAACGTAGACCTAGAGAAATAATAATAGGTCTACAGTGTACCACTGGTGCACAAGCTTTTTACAGTGTTAGTCACATATCAAATGTGTTCATTATGGTCACTTCGAAATATGTTTGAATGTTTTTGGTATTGGAATGTTAAATCCAATTTGTGTTTCTTTTAAAGTGTCAAAATGTATCGATAATGATGTGTTTGAATTGTTGTGATTTTGTTATGTGATCATTCCAACATATTTTTATTCTTTTTTTTCTGTGTTTATTTACATGGTAACAATGGTGGTCAGTTGTGATTATCATTCTTGTAGACATCTTGTTGGTCCTCAATGCGATTTTTGTTTTCATTTGACTTTCAAGATTAATTGCCATCTTGAAAGTTTTGTTATAAATTTTTCTTGTGAAGGAACCTGATCCCTACCTTGTTATTGCTGTTTCTCATTAACTGAAGCAGATACTTTAATCTGTCTTTGCATGAGTCTAAATTTTTTATTTTTTTTATTTTTAGAAAAAATAGTGTCCATCAGATTTACTAGTTGGCCACCATTCACTTAACAAGCTATGTAAAAGTCAACAGATTTTCAAAAATTTGATGTGTGCATGCTTCTTATTTTGTTGCATGAACTTTTTTTTATGAAGAAAAAATTTAAATGACAACCCAGTCGGACATCTTGGACAACTATTTATTGATGACCTCCTCAAGTGTTGAAAGTCCTATTGGAATACTGTTATGCACTAAACGTTTGTGGTTTAAACAGTGAAACATATTCTCAGGGTTTGAATTAGTTGTTTATTTACACAGCACTGATTGAGTATTAAATGTTTTACTGATTTTAAGCAAACAATGAATTGCTGAAATTTTGAATTTGCACTTTGTTCAAAGTATCTTTGAAAATAAGTTTAGGTTAGTGTCTCTTGTTTATTTATAGTTAATGTTCTAAGTCATGGCTCTTCTTGGTATACAATGTAATGCTCTAATCACCCATGATTCATGTGACCATTTTACATCTGAAGAATAAAAACAACAATTACTCTTTTAATTTTTTTTGGTTCTTTTTCCTTCATTTGTAAAAATCTTTTTTTCAGTCTATCTGGATTGAAAATCAAAGGAGAGCCTTTTGCATAATAAGCTTTGCGTCAGCCAAATTCATATTGTACTTTTCTCATTTTGAACTTCCAAATTTCCAATACCACTTCACTAACTTCAACAGATCTTGGTTGGAAGCATCCTTGGTTGAAATGCTGGGACTTAACTCTCAGGTGCACCACAATGGGGTTTGAATTTCCTCATCTAGGCCCCCTATGGTGTCCCTTAGAGGCTGAGTTCCATAGTTTGAACAAATCTGAATCCCCTTTACCTAGGGGACATGAACAAACTTTGTTCTCCATGCAAGCATTATGCTCTAGGACTACTAGTTTTGTAGAGGATTTCAGAAATGTTGTCAAATATTTCCCATTTTGCTCCTCCCTGTTCATGGGACTGCCAGCTTAGTGTCCCTTTTGAATGATCTGCTGATCTTTCTCTGGCCTTTCAACCTGCCTTATGGAACATGAAGTCAAGCAAGCAAAGTTTTCTAGGCCATCAAGGCAGCCCTTGACACCTCGCCACCACCACGATAAGGTGCCAAGCACATGGGAAGTACATTACTAGTCTGGAATTTTTCAAAGCAAATATTCCAACCAAAATTCAGCATAGATCATCTTCAAGTGGAGGGTTGAAAGATGAGGTTGAAAGGACCAAACTGATGGTATGAAGATCAAAAAGATCTTGTAAACTACAAGTGTCACAGGTTTGATAATTTGATAATATGTACACTAACAATGAGGCTATATCATTCCTAGAGGTGTCGACTTTAAGATTAGCTTACATGGGAATATAACCATAGCTATACTCTTATTAACTACAATTTCCAGAGCTGTGCTTTTTCATATGTAGCATAATTAAGGATGTGGAGATTCCCTTGAGTCTCTTGGGTTGATGATGTGGTCAAAAGTCAATATTGACACATTTTATCAAGTCATCACATTTTAAACAAATATGTGATCAAACAAAAGTACTACCAATAAAGCAAAAACCATCTGTAGGCTTAACGATATACCCTTGCTGGGGAAAGTATAAGTTAAAGTCAACACCAGCTAGCAAGTTATAGATGATGCTTCATGCATAAATATTAAAAATAGATCACTTTAACAAGGTTTCCTCTTTTGATTGTTGCAAGGTTTAAATAAAAGTCATGGCAACCTAGTTTCTAGTTATGGTATGCAGAAATGAAATCAATCTAGAAAAAAATGTTTGTGAAATGTGCACCCAGAAGGGACAGAGGTCAAATTAAAAATGTTCAATAATGACCTTTGACCTTCAGTATCTGCAAGGTAATTTCTATATGTGATAATAACTTTATTAAGTTCTATCAATCCATAGTGTGAATTTGAAATTTTCTTAAAACTTTAAGCAAATGCCCTGTGGCCTCAACCCTGGAAATTTAGTCTCTGCAAAACTAAGGTAGCTCTCTTATGTAATGACAAAACAATAGTTGTAAGTTTAGTAACATTCCATTCAAGATCTTGCTTTTAAAAGAAACTAGAATGTTTGAAAAACATGCATATGCCCCGCAAATTGAAAGTCGTAGTAAAGTCAAAGATTTTGCCGAAGAATCTAAGTGAAAAATCTAGGTCACAAACGGTCAAAGCCACCTAACAGTACTTTCTTGATTTTGTGTGTAGAATTTTCTTTAAGAGAAGCACGTGAAATTTCAAGTCTGTGGAACTAATCCTTCCTTGTAAATGGAGGCGACCAAAAAGTTTACCCAAGAATCTAAGTAAAACCAATGCAGAGGAAAACTTCGGTCATAAAAGGTCAAAACGACCTACATTTGATTATGTGGGTAGAACACTTAAAGGCCAAACCACATTTGAAGTTTCAAGTCTATGGGACTTAAACTTCCTAGTAAAAGGAGGTGATCAAAATTTAAACCAAGATTTTAAACGAAATCAATGAAGTTGAAAATCTAAGTTGAGGAAGGTCAAAGCTACATACACCTTGGGAAAGGGCCACTTAAGTTGCGATAACTTTTGCCTGATCCCTTTGTCCATATTTACGACAATAAAATATGTTTAAACTACCTTTTATTTTGCAAGTAGAACACTTCAAGGCAAAACCATATATGAAGTTTCAAGTCTACGGGACTTGAACTTCCTAGTAAACTAAGGCGATCAAGAAGTCTACATGTAACTTAAGTGTGACTGATGGACATATGGAAAAGGTGAAAACTCAATGTCCCCACTAATTACATACCAAAAACCTTACAATGGCATACAGGTATCTATATTATTATAAATGTGATAAAACTTTTACCAAGTGATCTATGACCTTGACTTTTTCATACATGGCAAGCCTCATGGCTCATTAAACTCATTTAATATAGTTATGAAATAAATACAGATTCTTGATTGCAAGAGAATTTCTACTGCTTGCAATGCATTTTGTTCTCATAAAAGCTAGTTGCCAGGGAATAGTTGATGTAGCCGCTAGATCAATAATGTTTTTTCTGAGGATAGTGACAGTGACCTTGACCTTTGTTGCAGGAATCTTAAACTTGAACTTGATTGAGATATTGTCATATTGTAAAAGATCTTATATTAGCGCAGTCATATTTTATCACTACTACAGAAAAGAAATTGCTGACGAACTTGCAGACAGACTAAGTAATTACAATAGAGCATCTTCTTAACAAAATAAATGTAAAATTAAATATTTGTAAAGATTTTATTTTTTTTAAAAGCATTGTCAAATAAATTCCAAGTAAAATCAGACATACAAACATACTTTCTTCACATATAACAATACTCACTTATACTTATCAATACATACAACACTTTCAAAACCACTCAACTTTTATAAAAGGTATGTAACTTTATAAAATGAATAGTAGACTTGCAGAATTAATTGCAATTCAAAAGTTCAATTAAGTCAAATTCCAGAACACTTTTGCATTGCCTTGAAAAGAAAAAGTGCAGAAAACTTAGTTTTTATGACTTTCTTTCAGTTTTTAAAGTTAAAAATCAATAAATTGATAGTAGCATTAACAAATAATAATATATTTGTCCATTTGATCACATGATTATATACTACAAAGAACTAAAACATGCATCACTGTTTTAACAAGAGGTCCATTAGGCCATAACGTGCATATTTTGGAACAAAACCATAATTACATTTGGTCAAGATAAGTTTATTAGATTTTTTTTAGACTTGATACCCATTTTTGATTCCCTAGTAGCATCAACTGGGCACAGAGCAACACTTCCTTAACTATGGTGTATCCCTTCTTTAAACTGATGCTTCCAGCTCAGTTTGATTGAAATTGGCTCTTTAAGTGTGGAGAAGTGTAAAACTTCAAAAGTTTATAAGGTTTAGCAAATTGTGGAAATTAATTAATTGACTCCAAAAAGGTGTAATATAATTTTGACTTCAAGGTCATCCTTTTATAAAACTTGCTTTTCCAAACCCATAGCTTACTGCATATGTGAGCTTTAAGCTCTAGGTCTTCTAGTTTATTACGCGATTTTTGAAATTTGTAAATATTTTCACCATTCTGACTCCTTATAAGCACTACCTGGAGATCCTTTCCCATCATTTGAACACATTCAAAACCCCATTCTCCAAGGAAAACTTCCTACTATGTTTAGTTGAAACTGATTCAGTCGTTTTGGAAGAGAAGTTGAAAATGTGAAAAGTCAGCAATAACAGATGGGTTTTATTTCGGGGAAAGTCGCCCTTGAACCTTTGAAACCAGATGGACTAAAATTAATTTAAGTACAAACTCTACTTATAAATAAAACAGTTATGTACACTTTATTTTTAATGTCATTAATCCTAGATACACTAACATCAATGGTTTTTCTTCTTCATTTTGCCTTTTGTATTCTGAGTTAAAGAATCTTGGTATTTTTGAATAAGTTCCTGCTCTTTTTCAGGAGTTGTTGGACAATATCGGCTGTACTCCATTGTAAATTCACCCTTGCCTTGCGTAATAGATCTAAGCTCTGTCATATATCCAAACATATCATGAAGTGGTACCTTAAATGAAGATAAACAAATAACTGTATCATAACCAAATTGATACAACAGGCACACGAGGCAATATCACATCATCATGCCACAGAGATGAGGTCATTTTAATTTCATGATAAATCTTCAATCTTTACAATAAATCAGCTACAAATTTACAGTTAGGATAAAGGTATGTTAACAGGTTTTTATTTCATAAACAGTACCATGAAAACAATGCTAATCTTCAGTATTCTACAAAATTCATTTGAAATTTACACCTGTTCAATGATCAAGATGTTTCTTTAGATCTTTAAATTGAACTAGATTTGTCACAGTCAAAAACAAAAGTTTCATATTGTAGTACTTCAAACAACATTTTGTGAACAATCAGATAGACAAAGTGATTACTATAAAGCGTCTGCCTCTCTAGACATAGTATTATAATAACAATAATAATAATCAACTGCACAAACTTCCAACATATAATTGACTTAAAAACACACTGTCAAACCTGTCTTTAAAGATCACTTGAGGGAACCAAAAAAAATGGCCTTTAATTACAGGTTCAGTTTAGTTTAAATATGAAGAGAAGGAATCTAAAAATTCTGGCCTTTTAAGACAGGTGGTTGTTAAAAAAGGTGGATTTTTAAGGCAGTGTTGACTGTATGTTATAATGGATATGTAAACTCTGAAACACAGTAGTGATTCCTACTTACTTCTGCATATAAAGCTATATATTCCTCAGTCATGTCTGAACCTAGTAATATGGCTGAACGCTTGTTCAAGCTGCCCATGACAGCTCCTTGATACTCTAGAGGAATGTTTACTTCTACCATCATTACAGGTTCAATGATCTGCCAATTCCCATCCTCATACACTGAAAATATAAAGAATAATCATGATTAAATAACACAGCAGTCACCACATACTTACTAAGTCTCCCTCATAAATAGTGAGACTCCCTATTGTTAGACTAAAAAAAAAGAAAGAAGAAAAGTGAAGGCCAAACGCCTTCAAAAACTGCTACCCGTCTTCTAACGGCCATTATGGTATGCTGAAGACGTTAAACTACACATCGCTTGATTGTTAGACTAAAATTCTTGCCATTTACATATTATCTCCCCTCTGATTTTACCTATTTCTTACAAAAACATTAAATCTTTCCCATGAAACCAACAAGTCTCCCCCATTGGAGGTTTTCAAAGTTGGCAGGTATGGCACCATCATCTTAGATGTATAGCAAACAATAAGCAACTGTCTCTGTCATTCATGTTGGACAAACAATTATCATGCTTCATGTTACATTTAACATTATATTGTTGTGAAATTCTATCTTCATAATGTATGTCTTATCATTTCACTTGTTAGTTAATGCAATCAGAGTTTAATTCAGCTCAAAACATTTTATTAATGTTTGCCCTTCGTACCCCTCCCCCTCCATATGGACTAAGATTAACATAAACATCTAATACAAAAAAAATTGAAAGTACCATCGTCCATGGCTGCTTCTGCTGCTTGCTGGAATGACCAATCACTCGAGTCCACCATGTGATGGGCACCTGTAGAAAGTACACAGTATAGCAATCAGCAAAACAAAACATGGTACACATTCAAAAACGTCTTGGTAACCATTCAAATTAAGCCCCAATCTGTCAAATGGGACGTTAACTTCTACTATAAATATCATATGAATTATGGAATATTTACATGTATTTACATGTTCACCTTATAACTAAATAACATACAAACATGTTCACAAAATGATGTAATATTACTGAACCCCATTTATGGTTCTTAAAATTATTCATATTTGTAAGAGCCGATTTCATTTATAGACCAACTGTCATACATACATGTTTACTGAAAACTTGTGCTAATGGAATATAGCGTGTTGATTTTTAATTTACTGTATACACAGAACGTCAAATATAACAGTGATTTCACAATTTGGAAAGGCAGGGGAGACAACTTACAATTTGTCATGAGTTTTCAAGGAGCTTTTCTCGAGATCACTTAAGTGTGTAAGTAATCAAGCTGTTGTTCCTATGTTTACTTACCATCTTTAAGTCTAATCAGTATTCCCGACACCTTATGACCAGCAAGACCACCCTTTTCTCCAGCATGTCTGAACCCCTGAAAAATTTGTCAATAAAAAAGAGTGATGAGGGGCTTTTTGGGGCTTTAAGATAGATGAGGGAGGGACTGAGAACCAAGTATTTAAATTTTGTTTTCCTAAACAGCATGATATTATTAACTTCTACATAAATAGTGGTAGTATTTCTGAATTTCAATAGATTAATTGTCACATATCTAATTAAGTATATGATTCAAACATTGTTCATAAGTAATCTGAATGTCCCAACTCCTAACTTCTAATTCTGAAATGAGTGTTATACTATCTAGGTGACCACATGTTGATGTTTATTAGATATACAACTCTAAAGTACTGTTATCATCTATTTATATTGTACAGTGGAAACTGTGAATACCTGTCGGGCATCGAACAGGAATATGGGACCAGTTTTTACAGAAGACCAGTTTATTTTTTTCAGGAATATAACAAATCATAAAATTCATCACAGTACGCAAGTGATGTGGTGTAGTTGAACTTTAAGTGGAATCTTTAAAACAAGAGGCCCATGGGGCCTTAACGTCCATCTGGTTGAAATCTGCCCAGTAGTTTCAGAGTCATTTAAAGGCATACTGTCACATTTACCCCTTTTGGCCCCGCCCACCTGTCCCCTGACGGGATTATTATGAGAAAAGTCCACCTTGGACCTTCAGTCCAGATGGATTAAAAACACAATATCAATTACGTAAACATCATATCTTTATTTGTATTAGTCATGCAACAGAATTAAGATTGAAATGTACATGTGTCTGCTTGTGAAGTCGTTTTAATAATACCAATAACGTGTCCTGTCAATACACAAACACAACGGATATAAACATAGTCACTGTTACTTCTGCGCATGTCTGAAATGAGCACTATCTCAGTTTGTTTTCTTTTTGGAGAAACGTTTCTTACTTGGTGTTGCCATTTCAACAATGATCGATTATCTTCTGTACTTACTTTTATAGTTTAAACCGTGAACATTAATTCACACAACAAACTTACTCATTTTTGCATAGCAAATGCAATCATTCAAACCTTAATACTTTTGATGTTAGTAGGTATAATGTAACAAACTTTCCAACTTATGGTCAAATCACTGACAAAATACTGTCGTTTTAAACTGTATTTTCAGCGATCAGTATTCACAGTTTCCAAGTTGTATGTATAGAATTTTTACCTTTTTGATTGCAGTTATGGAAGTTTGCCTTTTCTATTGTACTTACTGAAGCTAACTTTTTCTATTGTACTTATTGAAGCTTACTTTTTGTATTGTACTTATTGAAGCTTACTTTTTCTATTGTACTTACTGAAGCTTACTTTTTTTTTATTGCACTATCTGAAATTTACTTTTTCTATTGCAGGGATTAAGTTTAATTTTGTTATTCTTGTTTTACTTTTTCTATAGCAGGGATTTAGTTTTACCTTTTCCATTGCAGGGATTAAGTTTTACCTTTTCTTCAGCTGGGATTAAATTTTACCTTTTCTATTGTAGGGATTAAGTTTTACCTTTTCTTCAGCTGGGATTAAATTTTACCTTTTCTATTGCAGGGATTAAGTTTTACCTTTTCTATAGCAGGGATTAAGTTTTACCTTTTCTATTGCAGAAATTAAGTTTGACCTTTTCTATAGCAAGGATAAAGTTTTACCGTTTCTATAGCAGGGATTTAGTTTGACCTTTTCTATAGCAAGGTTGAAGTTTTACCTTTTCTATAGCAGGGGTTACGTTTTACCATTTTTATTCTTGTTTTACCTTTTCTATGGCAGGGATATAAGTTTTTGGAACATTTGGTCCTACAGCTTCATCTTGAAATAAGAACTTTGTATTTTCCTCTGGTGGTAATGGCTGAAAATTATAAATACAAGTACATTTCAATAAAGTATAAAGTTAAAACTAACAATTAATTTTACAAGATAAGACTGTAACAAACACTGGCTAGCAGTTCATAATTGTGTTTTTAAGGAAATTAGTCAATTTGAAAATGTGATGATGTAAAGGTTATTGAATTCACAATGAATTACTGTTGAGGGCAGGCATTTTGGTGAAGGAGGATATTTCTTAAGTTTAATTGGGAGAGCATAATTAACTCTTGACCCTATACTGAAGTACTAAACATGTACCTCCATTTCACCTATGACACGCCCAAACTCTCCCCTGCCTCCTGTCTGTACTTTGTGTTGATAATCAAACCTATATTAACAAAACATAGAAAGTTAGCACAAACTGGTACATAAAATGTCTTGTGTTGATAATTATCCTTCTATACAACTCCCTATTTGTTCACATTATTTTATGAATATATTTCAACATGCAGAAATTGTCCTTGGTAATGATATTTATTAGTTGTTTTAAGGATATTTAGCCTACTTACTTTACTGGACCAGTAAGACACTCCCTGAATGCGACAATTGGTCGACCAAATTCACACTTCACACCATATTCTCTCTCCAATCTCTGAAACCAAACAAAAACACCATCAATTATAGTATTTTTTGTTTTTATTGGGGTTTTATGTCCCTTTAAATCATATATAGGTCATATCGAGACGATGTCTGCTTGTGACAGTGCACACTTATGGCGACTTTATAGTGCTGTTTCCTTGAAATATCACGCCAGACACATTGACAAGATACTTCAATTGGTCACATTATCCTGACACCAAGCCAACCAGTCCTCCTCCTACCCAAAAATGCTGAGAGCTTAGCAGGAAGCGAGAAGATTGCCTAATTTTAATGTCTTAGGTTTTGACAAGACCGGGATTCAAACCAACACTTGGCATCAGTCTATCAGCACAAAATGATCAATCTACCAAATGAGCTACTGTGCTGGTTATTAGTATAAGAGAGAGAAAAGTAGTTAGAATTCAAAATGGAAATGCTTCCAGTATTAATCTCTGAATTAATATATATCAATATTTCTGACGTCTCACCATCAAATACAGAGAGGGAAGCACTTAGAACTCAGTACCCCGGTATACTGAGCAGGCACCTGGAACCACATGTGTAATGTGTACTCATATTCTACTGTTTATGAGTGTACATGTCTGATACAAAATACAAAAATGCAACCTGAATCATGCCTCCGATTAATATGATATTTATAAGAGGAAGGAATCAAAACTCTGTGTGAATTACCCCGTCGCGAACCCCAGATCTTGCTCGAAG
>JAUMGZ010122990.1:0-17308 GCA_032359645.1 Pododesmus macrochisma
TTTTCTTTTTAATATTTGGTATGCAGTTTCCTTTAAGAATCTTATTTAACATATTAGACGTGTTTTTGTAGCAAATGGCTGGTTTTGAAGTTTTTTGCAAAACTAATGGAAAATGTTTAAAGAACAGGGTTTTTGAGAATTAACTCTTGTCAGATGAACTTCTCCTAGACCAATGGAGGAATTCCAACGAAACTTGATAGGATGTTAGAGTATATGATATAGATGTGCATATCAGTTTCGGATTTTTGATTTGTGCAATTTTTAGGAAGAAACAGCAAAAAATTTCCAAAATCTTGTTATTTTGAGAAATTGTTATAATTTTTTTTCAAATACCATTGTGCATGTTTGATTGGGGTTTTTTGAAGGGATGCTGAGTGTGGGTATATGCACATCTGTGATTGGGTTCATGTAGTTAAACTTGTGAGACATGATTGGTAGCAGCCATTAAGGTAACATAGGCTAAAACAAAGTTAAAAAGGCTAAACAAGACAGTTTTCATCCCACTAATTCCCTTTTATTTAAGTTTCTCTAACAGTCACTTCATGATCAGAAGAAAAGATGTTTATTGCAATGAAATTGGATCTTTTTGGCTTGAAATTGATAACTTTTTTTGTTTTGGGATTAATTAGGTCTGCTTACCGTACTCAAAATTGACCTAGGATTAATTATTTATTTGTTGTATTGTCAAACCTTTCAATGCATGTCCAGAACAAATCAAGAAAGTCTGCTTGTGACAGTGCACTCTAATGTTACCTTTACAGAGCTGTCTCACTGAAATATCATGCCACTGACATATTGATATGATACTTCCTTGCTAGAGATAATCAATTCTATAAGATATACATGTATTAATATTGTTTACAATACCTTCTCTTCTGTTTTCTTGATGCCCATTATGTTGCCTATTTTGGTGCCTGCTAACTCCCAGTGCTTTTGTTGGGCCTTTCGTCTTTCCTTTTGTTCCCTAAAGGTCCTTACAACAGCACATCCTTTTCTGGCTACCTGAGCCATGTCAGATGTAGGGTCCTAATAAATGCGAAATAAATGTATTGAGTATAAAAGAATGAGTTGTGTATAAAATTATTGTGAAGTGTATTTATAAACTAATGGTTTACTTCATTATTTAAAGAACTGTTCCAAAATTAACCATATGGGAGGGGTGGGAGGCACCTAATTAATATACCAGTAGTATGGGTGGTGGGGTTCAATCCAGATTGGCCTACCATTCCTTATATTAAATCAGTTTTAATATTAGGTGGTTGGTAATTAAGGCCTCTGAAAAAGTGCCTCCCACGTGGTTAGTTCTGGAACAGCCTGTAGTATACGCTGTGAATTTAATTAATGTGCTGTATATAAAATAATGAATAGTGTATAAATTAATATTTTGTGTATTCAACAAGTTTAATACAAACAGACTTATCTATTATTATAGTCATTGAATGCAGTATAGTAGAAATAATTGTTAGAATTCCATACTTGCCAACTTTTTGAAATTTTCATGGGGGAGAAAAGGTGTAGCAAAATCTTAAAATGTCTATGCCCTATATAACAAAATAGTAGTGCAAACTGCCTCATGCAATACACCAAGTTGAAGCAAGTTAATAAGCAAGGTTTGGAATTATACCGATGTCAAAAGGGAAAATTGTGTGTGAAAAATAGGGAGACTCCCTCCTAAATAGGGAGAGTTGGCAATTATGTAAATGACCTTAGCTGTTGATCGGACAATAAGCCCTTAACACAAACAAACAACTTAAAAATGAGAGAATTCACCTTCTCTACTAGAAAAGGACAAGATATGAGATGGTCACAGTACAGGTATCAAAGGTGGCTCTAGCATCAACACAGTTCACTTTAAATGTACTTTTATAAATCTAAAAGGCAAGATACCTGTTTCTTTCTTATTGTATGGGCTTTAGTCTGTTGCTTCATTTCATCATAATCATTTGTATTCCTGAAATTAAAAGAACAAAAATATCAAATATGAATATTTTAAGTTCTATACAAATTAAATTATTAAAATAAAATTGGATATTTTCACAAGTGCTTAAGACTATTTTTTTCCTTCTTTTTACTAGAATTCTATATCCAAACATGAACAAAAGTTTTTCCAGTGTCAGAACACATATTCTTCTCCTCATGACATTGTGTAGAACTTTATCAATAGCATCAGTTTTAAGTACATCTTAGTAACATGACATTAATTCACAAAGAAACAAGTTCTACCAACATAGAATTCTCAATACAAACTCTGTAATAATTGTAAACAAGTTTTGGAATGCTCTGGAGAAGCACATCACGCATAATGTGAGGACATATGTAACTCTCCCATTAGTCAAACATCTAATGACGTTTCTTGAGACAGTTTCAAAGCAGTGAAGACATATTATGATGGATCTATCATCTGTGTACACTCATATACATAGCTGTGTTTACCAACAGTACATTGATTAATTCCAATCAGCTATAGCTGGTCCTGTTTAACCCCAAGTAAACAAGAAAAGAAAGTGCAAATACCAATCAATACAGAGAAATTAACATCTGACAATGTTCACACTATTACTGGCCAATAATCTAGGAGCTTGAGGAATTTTTTTTATCAAGTTCATGCTGCTTAATGTTCAGCTTTAGGCCTCAAAAATTTTAACACAATCAATGAAACTTGTTGCAACCTTTTGCAAGGTGGGAAAAGATGGCTTAAATAGCTTGAAATTCTTCATCATAACTTAAGTTACTATCAGTATGCACATGACTGATGTACCCATAACCAGACATCACTTTGGTGACACTCAAGTTCATATACCATGATTGACTAACCTCAATATAAATCCTCCCCCATTGCATACTTGACATAGTCACATGTCTCTGACAGCATGTAAACATTACATGACACCAGATTAAGGTACAGGAAATGTGTAACTTCCAGGTGTTAAATATGTAATAAATCACTGCATATGTTATGTGACATGCACCGATTGTTAAGGTGTAAAAAGTCCCATTTGTGGTTATGTTATGTGTGACATAGATTAAGCAAGGTGAGGTGAGGATAACGGTGGCTAGATATCAAATATATAATGTAAATAACCTGTTATCTGGATCTAATATCTCTAAATAGATAAACCAGGCTAGCTAGTGCAGTAATGTTGCATTCACAGTCAAAGATGAAGAGAACATACTGGAAATTAATTTTATCTATAAGTTTACCACACATAGATACATTGGCAGTCAATTGTCATATTATTACAAATAAATTATCAAATAATTTTACTGCTTTAGTTAACTACATGTATGCTGATTGGACTAATAACTATGATGCCAAAGGAAACAATAAAAGGAGTGTTTTATACAGGATACTGGTGTTGTAATACACATTGTATTAATTAAAGGAAAACTACACCCTCCATAACCTTTAAAAGGGTGTCAGATAGCAACTATTACAACTTATGGATGCTGATTTGACACTTTTAAAAAAAAAATTCTTCAGCTTACTTGACTTACAATATAATGACATAAATGTATGTTAAAATGATATATTGTAAATTTCTAAATGTAGAAATTATATTTTGAATCCAAACTGTTATGAAAACAGACAGCTTTCTAACTACATTTATAATGATTCCCCTGTCATGTTCCTCAGGAATCATGAGATATTAGTAGCCAGCTGAGCCGACCAGTAAGCTGGCTCCTGTCTCATCCCTCATTCTACTCTGAGTACTACCCCCTCCCAACTGTCATTATGATGTTAATGATGGGGATTATGTCACAACAACCTGAGCCACAAATCAACATAACATGCATAAAGACTAAAGTATACATTTCTGATAAATCTAATTCTTACTTGTGTAGACTAAATGTGGTTTAGATAAATAACATTCATTTTAAAAGCACCTTTCAAATATACAACTACATGTATGTTTAAACTTTTATCAGGCAAAAATTGATATTATGTTAGGTTCCCTTTTACCAACCTACTAACTGAAGATAAATATTAAGTTTGTTTCCATTTCAAACAAAAGTATCAAATGAGCCTTCATTTCAATACATTATAAGCAACACACTTTTTAAAACTGAATTAAGGTTACATATGACTTTCATATATATCTGTCTTCAGACCTTAAATGTTTAAGTTTCACTATCAAAACGAAAAAAATATTATCCCTAATCTTGGTGGGGTATGTGGTGAAGGGAAACAAACAATATATTACGTCTGGCCTCACATACTATTATTCCACTTAACCAAATACATATTTTTAAGTCAGTTAAGTAGATTCTACATATTTAAGACTGCATGTTCTATTTCTGTCATATGTTAAATAGGAAAATTCAACATGTAAAGTGCATATGTTATTCAGGCCCCCACAACCAGTTATATAGAACACCATAGCTGTAATAGTCACACTTTACACTACCGTACAATAACCCCGCTATAATAAACTTACGTATAAAACACAGTTATAAATGCCCATTTTGTAGGATTGTCTATAATATTGACATTATCATTCTGTATTTTATGATAAAAATTGGCTAAGACATAGGATTATATTGTATATATAAAGATGAAATTGTTCACATCTGTTGCCAGCTCAACAAATCAAATCTGATCAAATGACAAAAAGTATTTAAAAAGTCCCTATTGATCGTATAAAGATTATCATCAAATAATACTTACAGGGCCAATGATTATATGATGTCAGCAAAAATGTGATCAAATATAGCCTAACAGCGGAAGTATGAAGGCTGGTACTAAACTTTTCCTGGAATTGAATGTGATCATGTGATCTTCATTTTTTTCCTTATTACCATGTATTTATAGACAGAACAAGGTCACTATTGTATTTTACTACCATATGTATTTCCATTGTAAATGTATAGTCTGTAGGTGGATATGATATAAACAATTCCAGTGCTCAGTGTGTTTTACATAAATCTATGTAAGCATTGTATATGTATACATTAGGAATAGTCCATATATAAACAGTGTGCAGTATGTGCTTCACAATTTCCTGGTCTGTAACTTTGTATACTGTTTATTAACTTTATCAACAGCTCACAGGAGATCAAACAATCATGCATCTACCATTTTGGTAATAAAAAAAAAAAAGTTTATAATTTTAAGTAATAATCTGTTAATGACAATTTTAGTTAAAAAGTAAGAATGGAGAAATACATAGTAGATTATAGCTGTTCTTACAATGTCAGACTCTATGTCGTAAACGGTTCCTTAGCCTGATTATAGGTCAAGCTTCACAGGCATTACTTGTGTCAGAATGCTTTTGGGGTCAAAGGGGCTGTTATGTTTTCGTTTCTGTGCAATTACTCCTGTCCCTGAAGCTTGATTTCATTCAAACTTGGTGCACAGGTGTTAATTGTTTGGAGAAAATGTTGGGGTCACAGAGTCAAAAGTCACAATGGCTGTTGATTCATTTTCAGTTTCCATTATATAACTGCTGTTCCTGAAGCCTGGTTTAAGTCATAATATGCACAGCCTTGCTTTTGGGGTCAAAGGTCAAGGCCACAGTGGATGTTCATTTTAATTTCCTC
The DNA here is from genome assembly GCA_032359645.1 of Pododesmus macrochisma. Taxonomy (NCBI): domain Eukaryota; kingdom Metazoa; phylum Mollusca; class Bivalvia; order Pectinida; family Anomiidae; genus Pododesmus; species Pododesmus macrochisma. The sequence continues at coordinate 5,539 of JAUMGZ010122990.1, forward strand.
TAACAAATTGTTTAAACTGGCAAGAATTGATCTCTAAAATTGTGTGGCTTATACATGTATATACGGTACATTATATTTTATTAACTTATCTTACTTGCATTACTGTTAATCTATTTCTGATTGAAAACTTACAAGTACAACACAATACATTAGCTACAAAAATGCTGAAGTTCAACAAACACAGAAAATCTCCTATATCCTGTTTATACATACTGTCATGTAATCTAAGCATTACAGCAGCTGTAATCCCCTACTAGTGGAATGCACTGAACAATTCATACACATTGTTTATAGGAATGGTAAATTAATCCTACACCTCAAATTTGATTGACCATTTCAAAGTTCAAAGCGGTATATCGTTATAACACCTCATCACATGCACATAAGTATTTTCTAATCTAAACATCATGGACTTGATTTTCATTTATAATTTTTTTCAAATTGCTTCTAAAATGGTAAGTTATTTGGGTAATAAAATTCTACACAAAGATTATCTGTTTATCTCAAGAACAAATAAATAGATGCACAGACTCCAAGAAAAGCTAAAAGGTTATTCATACAAGGACCTACTGACCATCAGATGTTGTAATGATCAAACTTATAGGTCACGTTTTTTTCAGGAGATGTAAATTAAACTCTGACCATGTCCATCTCATCAACACCTTTACCCTGGCGTGACCCCACACAGCTGCAATAACACAGCTGATCACTGATAGAGTTTGGACAAAATCAATAGTTATACATTAAGCACTTCCTATGTACCCATACTGACTAGTTCTGAGAAACACATCTTTGTGTCAAGAAAGTGGCCAGACTGTGTTCCTAATCTTTGTGTCTAAATGAGTGGCTTGTATTTTAGTCTGTTCCTTCCCAATTTTAATCAAACAGAAGACTGAATAATTGAGAACGGAGCAATTTTCTACAGACTGCCATCTTCCTGCCTATCAAACTAATTATATTAAATTCAAATCCATCAAAGGTCACAACAATACAAAAGACAAGATTATTGTAGCATTATTATTCACTCTGATTCAGAATTCTAGTGATAACTGAAATCATAGTCATCTTTATTCTTTAAACACATGATCAAAGAGTTGGTCAGCTTTATTCTTTAAACACATGATCAAAGAGTTGGTCAGCTTTATTCTTTAAACACATGATCAAAGAGTTGGTTAGCTTTATTCTTTAAACACAAGATAATTATTTGAGCAAAAAAAACAATGCAGTAGTATGAACATATACAGACAAAATAAAATACTTACTGAAATTGTGAAAATCACAAATTATGTGATACAAAAGGGAAGGTTATAGTTCTTAAAGAAAAATGATTGCATCAACACATAGAGCTTATTTTACATCACTCCTGTTGCTCAAACTTATAGTATTACTAACAATGCCTATATGGTATTTTCTATTAAACCCATAGATCCTCTGACATAATTGGATTGGCAATCATATATCTAAGTATTATTGCACTATACAGACTAGTATGCCATATTAATAATATCTTTCAAATGTCAACAGCACTTTGGTAATTATACACCCACTGTAATGTACACAGATAATCTCAAATATTGTCAAATATCAAAGTGGGGTAACCTATAGCGATTACTAATTGCATTTTCTCATATTCTATCCAAATCCTCATCAAAAAGAATAGACAGTTTCTAATGAAATTATCATAGACAATTTTGACATATACTTTTATAAAGACGAAAGTAACGCGATTGATTTGATATGCATAAAGGTAATGCATAAAGTTCATGGATGCTTTTTGCAGTAGCTGCTTAAACTGTAGCTCATTTAGACTTTCATGACCAACTGTCAAAATTTTCAGGCCGAAATGAGCTATGGTTCCAGCAGCTACTTCTTGCAGCATCAATATTGTATACATGTTACATTATGAATTTGCAACTTGTCATTTGAAATTCAAATAGATATAATTGAATTTCAAATGACAAGTTGCAAATTCATAATGTAACAAACACCAGCAAGGATGTACTTTATGTAAAGGCAGGCACAAGTAAGTACAAAAGCACTACCATCTAGTACTCGTAACATGTATTTTGTTAGAAAATTGCCAAGAAATTTATTGGAACATCATACATCATATAAGATATATGGAGTCAAGATACAAATGTAGGCTACATGCCTTGGCCCAGACGGCTGTAGCATTGCTGTAGCTTCTTCACAATATACTGGTATCCTTAAATACCATCTGGAGATGGTATTAAAAATTCTCTCATCAAGGTTCACATTAAAAGCATTAATACAACTACTTGTACAAGTAAAATGGATATAATTACTCTCTTAGATCATATGATGTAGAAGTGTTCACTTATGACAATATTATACACACTCTTACAAACTTATGTGTTTCTGATTATATGTTAAAGTGCAAGTTCGCATGTACAACATGTTCAAATTACACCCATGACAATTCTCGATGCTCTCATTAACTGCAATTCTCAAGGAGAACTATTATAATTTTCTATTGAAATAGGAAAAGCTGTGAAATGGTGGATCTACCATGCCTTGATTACAACATGCATGTTCAGGAAATCAATACCAGTTGAAATATTGGAGTAATGGCACATTTTTCGCTATCAGCTGTCCCTGTGACCAGAATTGCAATACATGGATTTCGGAATTAGCCACAGCATTAATTGCCCCCATTAACAAGTCTGTGTTGCATGACAGAGCATCAAATGAGGGGATACCTCCAGGAATACTGATAGGCAGCCAGCATAATGTGACAACACTGATAAATGTTCAACAATAACAACATACTGAACACACAATTCAAAATAAGCAGTCTAGACATCAAAATGCAATAAATTTAATGTATATGTTGCACACAGCACAACTGAAATAATTTAAAAACTAGCTGCTTGTGTATAAAATGTCCATTAAAAAATGTGACTAGATTTCAGAAAAATACATAATGTCAGAGGGTGGACCCAATGCATGGATTCTTTAATTAGCAAAGACATAAAATCACCATAAAAACTCTGTTAGTGCATCAAGAAACCAATACATGGATAAAAAAACAGAGAATACATCAAATCTCCATCAAACTGGCTTAAATGTGTTGTATGCTTAAAATCAGGAAGAGCATTGAACAAGGGCAACAAGAACCTGAATCAATGTCTAAAGAGACACACTAGTGAAACATCATGAATATACAAACAAAGAGACAAACACAACATCCCTAGGAAAAACCCAATGCACATACAATAGCCATAGAATCTGTGCAGCATCACTACATTTGAAAACAATCACCATAAAACTGTCCTCAAATCAGTCATGCTGTGTCACTTACACACAATCTGGAGAGGAACTTCCAGGAATACATTAGACATACACAATAGGAAGAAGATCAATGCTGTCAGAATACTAATATATTTTGATTTCAAAATAGCCCATGATGGCAATGTAAAATAACAATAAAATGTCTGCTTTACCATGCTTAACCAAGGGCAACCCTCTCATTACAAACCAATAGGGAAGAATAATGGGGGTTAAAAGATTGCCAGTAGCTCATGTTACCTTGCACAAGACCATATTCCAATGATGCATGCAAAAATACCAATACATGTACATCAACCATCAAAGCCTATCTGCGTTGATGCACAAATTGCATAAATATTGATGGTGTCATTGGAAGAATGTGTTTGAATTTTACATCAATGCTTGTTTTCACTGTTACCATAACTCCAGAACACTTTGACATATAAATGTGCAAAGACACACCCTATTTTTCTGCATCAATATGATTTTAAAGTAACACAGATGACTTAGAGTAAAATTTGACTCTATAGTTATATATCAGGCCCCATTCTCATAAAGCTTCCTTAACTTTGAGCAGCTCCTCAACTTTGAGGATGTATATTTCCATTCACTGTAGAAACTTTGTTATGTGTGTAAATGTTCATTTCAGTACATGTAATGGATTTTTTATCTATATTTTCCTCAAATCAAATACATTTTCTTGTACATTTGCAAACATCAAGATTTTATAGGAGACTGAAATTTGCTTTGTGAGAATGGGGCCTGTTCAAAGTATATAGAGAATATCTCAGACATGTAAAAACGCCAGTCCAAAGCACCAAATTATGTTTTACCAGTGTATAGGACAATATTTTATTTGCCATGTTAATAAATTGTTTTTTTTTTAGTTAAGACAGCTAGCCGAGTTCTTTCACGACTTTAATCAATTAAAGTATATAAACATTTATTAAAGTTTTAAATAAAATATGAACTTGTTCACAATTTACATGTCCATATTATTTTCTTCAATGGGAGTGTTTATTAAAGTATACTAGAGCAGTATAGATTTTCTTCAAAATGTTGTTATAATGATGATGGCTACAGGTTACATTGGGGACAAATACCTCTTTCAACATAGAACAGGTGTGTGCTGTCATTGATATACAAGTTATCATCTTTACATGTGATATACAAGTTATCATCTTTACATGGACAAGATCTATAATGTCCACTCAATACTGAACAAGTATAAATTGTCTCTGATACATTTTTATAGGTGTATTCACAGCATGAGTAGTAGCTATGTTAAGTACAAAGGAGGATAGAAATTTAAGGAATGCAGCCTTCCTCCTTAATGCTAGGCATTTTTTTTTCTTCAGCCCTAGACCTAATGAATGCAGCCTCAATCCTATTGAGTGCAACCTCCTCCTAATGAATGCTTACCTAAGGCATTGGTAGAAATACCCTGTATAGGTACTTCACTAATTAGCCGTATGGTATAGTATTGTTGAGGGGTATAATTAATAGAATAGCTATACATTCTGATACTTCAAGTATATTGTGTTACCTACACATTATCTGCCAACAATATGAAGGCATTGCCAACAGTCACAGTTTTCTTTAGGTTATTCTTGTGCCAGAGTACGGTTATGAATCTTCTTAATTGTAAATTGTCATAACGTACAATGATATCATGATGTACGATATTGATTATTATTATACATCTCAAATAGAATTAAAATGTACATTAAGGATTGGAAATAGAATATTGATAAAATATTGTAACAGTTGCTCGTATATATAGGTATAGTAAATTGAAAGATTCAATAATGACAAAAGCAAATTCTGTTTCAAATTGCTTACATGCATGTATGGAATAGAGTGATAACTCCCAAGACACATTGAATGTATAATAATAACATTTACAAAGTGATTGAGAAGAACTTGAAAGAAAGAAACTGAGGAATATTGAATGTTGTAATTGGAAAAAGTAAAACTGGTGTCAAAACACATTTGGAATGTGAGAATGCATCAGACATTTTCTCTTTTTAGAGTACAACTTAAGTGTTATATGTGTTAGTTTAAGATTGAAGCGTAATGGAAATAGATGATTGTGTGTTTTTAATGAGTTTGTGGTTTTTGAACAATACAGACATTGAGAACAGGAAGAAAGACATGTTATTAAATAAAACATCTTTGTGTGTCCACTTTGTAACGTAAAATTTCCATTTTTGTATTTTTACTCTTCTTATTTAAATTAATCATTTCTTTTGTTTTCTGATTAAAATTATCAAACATTTCCTTATCACCTCACTGTATAGAGGTGGCATGCCATGCGTTTATAGTATATAGTCAGATAGTCTTATAAACATAGGGTTCAAAAACACATTATCTTTTTAATACACATATAATTTAATGCAACATGTATAGATATATTTATTGCTACAGAAACCAATAGGTTGAAAGCTCAATTTTTTTTCATTTATAATCATTGTCATGAGCAGTAGGGTACCATGAAATGAAATTAAAAACTTTTCCCTGATCAAAGTACAATGACAAAATATGATTCATGAATATGCAGTGGTACAGCTTACTGGTGGCTTCAAGTAGATGTTAATGTGTACATACTAGCATGTGTAGTGTGCAATTCATATTTTATTTGACAAAATAATTAATTATTTGTTCCTTCATAATATAACTTATAAATTTTCTCTTTCACAAAACAATACATCTATAACTTAAACAAAATCTATTGATTTTCATTCATATACCAGGAAGGTCTATCCACACCTTACTATTTATCTAACGAAGATAAACTAATATTTACATTGGCTCATAGAAACTTGTGTTAATTGAATACCTGGAAGCAGACAAATTAAACAGGTGTTTTACTATCTATTTTTGACTTTAGGTTTACAACTGGCAACATAAGGAAAATAAATAGATCCTTTAGAAACGTGAATTACTGGTTTGAACCTAGCATCACTAAAAAGAGTCACCAACATCTATAAACATGCACTATTCAAGTGGACGCCCCAGGACAGTAATTACATGATCATGAGAAAAACAGCTCTCTGAATCCATGACAAATTGTGTAAAAAGAAAATAGATGAACCCTCATTTAGAAAGTAATTGATGTTAACATTTCTCCCTGAAGAGTGAAAGGACACTCCAATAAACACATAGTATGTCCTTCAGCTACCAAAAGACAGACAGTGTAAAAACTAAATAGAACTGACTCAATTTATGTTGTAACTTGTGTTAAAATTGTCCTGCAGCTGCGCTTTGAAATCATCAAAGGAAACGATTGCAGAGAGAAAGGTTTTGGGCTGTTAAAAGTTCAAATTAAAGGATAAAATCTTAAATATGGATTACAGGTCTAGCATCTGCTTATTACTGACACATAAAAGTACTGGGTTCCCATGCATGCACATGGAAAATTGAATGATAAACAAATTAAACCACTGAGTTTAAAGCATGTTATCCCACTTTATCTACCACTTTGACATATTAACCAATTTATATATACAACATTTACCAAGTAAAACTGTCATCCTTTTCTCGTGTGAAATTGTGATAGAATTGTTCATTAATGTATTGTTATCAATTGTTTCCATTCCGAGCAATGATCACCTATCAAGCAGACTGGTCGATTGAAAACGTAATGAAATACAATTAACAAAATGAAGAAAGTTCTCTTAATAGGAGTACATCAGGAGATATCAACATGTATATTTCATGTAAATGACAAGGTGTATTGATTTTAACTGGAGTTTGACTATTATAGATATCAAATACAACAACAAGCTGCAGCATCTACAGTCAGTTATGCATCTTACACAATGTATATATGAATGTACAGAAAGTTCAGACTTTCTAGATACATAGTAAAGATGATGAGGCCAAGTAACAATAAAGCTACACACATGTACATTTTGTATAATGTGTATCAGAGTACTTTTATAATAACGAGGAACACAACAACAGTTATAGTACTTACATGTACACAAAGGGACGCGGCTATTATAATCCATGTCTACAATAACACAAACTACACAGGGATATGTCCAGGAATAACTGGTCACTTCCTGGGTTAGAGTATATCCTTGTCAATACCTGGAGGCCTGTAGAGATACAAAGTATTGAGAACTGAATCAGATGCTCTGGGCTCATTGACAGGCACACTGCTAATGTCAGACCTTGTATGTGTGTGTGTGTTAAGGGGGCGTCTCACAGTTATAGCAGTGTGTGTATTAGAAACACTAAAGAGACTGGAGAGTATTTCATAGTACTTCAAGAAAGGTGGTATTCAGGTCCTAATACTAGGTACTCACATGGTTATTATATATAATTGTTTACTTTCAGTCTAATGATGTTTTAGATATGTAAACATATGACAAAACAATTTTATGAGCTTTCTTCATTATTTAGTGAGTTCATGTACTTAAAAATCAGAAAAGCTTCTAATTTCTACAAATATCTTTGCTTTAAATACCCGGTTATATTCGCTGCAGTGTAATTTTTTGCTGTTTTCACAGTTCAGCACTGCAGTAAAATACAATTAAAACAATTCTATATATATATATATGTATACAATACCTTTCCTCAATTATAAAATTCAACACAGCACTAAAACATATTTTTTTTATAATAAAAACATGAAATTACACTGCATGAATATAAAGCTGTATATAGCACAACAACAATATTCCCTTCTTAATTTATTTAGTTCATTCACAAATGTTCTACTGCCTACTGCAATGCACTAATCTTGAGGATCTCTTCCAGTTGGATAAATCTGGCTCTTAAAATCATGAATAATACCACTTAATGACTAAGGCATACCAAATTATCTGACTCTCATATTCAAATCCTCCTAGCCTCCCTAATGCATAAAATCTTGATCTGATTTCCTTGATTTTTGTAAGAATGACAAAGGCTTTGATCAAACTGAGCATTTATTACAAGATATTAACTATCAAAACTCTTATTGGAAAGATTAAATGTTACAACTCATATGTATCATTTTTATACAAAGTTAAAATTTAAATATATTAATATTGAGTTTCCTCAAACAGCTCATGATACATCCTTAGCATCATTACTGTAGCCATATTAATTCGGCATCTTTATTGAAAACATTCGGTCAGTGTAAAAAAAAAATATATTTGTAAAAAAGGACGATGTTCTATACGAAAAAGTTAGTTAAGTATGAAATAGAAAGTTGCTCTTAACTTTATACCTGAACAGTCGGAGAGAATGACAGTTAAACAAAAGGGAGATAATCTATTGGCCGCCTTGTTGATTAAACTTTCACCTGGTATGATAGCATTAGTCCTCTGGGTGTCAGTGTATATCTAGATATATAAATACGATGGTGAAGGATAAGCTGTGATCATCACCAGGACATGTAACTCTTGTCAACTAACCCTCAGGTGTCATTTCTCTATTTGTAATCTAGCAGAAGGTCAGTATTTACTGTCCAGTGGTCAGTTGAGATTATGTCATCTCTAACTTGTCCAGTGGTCAAGATTATGTCATGGACCTCCTACTAAAGTCAACATTTAAAGTGATTAGCAGGTATATAGGAAACTTAGGGATATCTAAATATACATTCCAAACAAGCATTAAATACACATAAATAGATGATAAGATTCAAAAATTTACAGTTACTAGGTAAACGTTGAAATCCTTTATAAGGAGAGAATTTACTTAGTACTCAATGGCTGATCCCATGTCTAGATAGTATTAATGTTCTGTCAACAAACTAGCAGGACTAGAGCAGAAGTTTGATAAAACTATTCAAATATGATAATCATTCAAGAATTATATAATTTTAGTACCCCATTTATAAGATATATCTCACCTAAGTGTCCATTATAACAAATGCTAATGAAAACCTATCACTTCCTCTCTATATATCATATGTAGAGTTTATTGAACTAAGTAGAATTTCTTGAAATTTTATCTGATTTCTGATTTCAAACAGTACATTTAGACAGAATTAACTGTAAACAATCCCATATAGTGCTGGTTTCACTTTTGGTGGATTATGAGTGGTTTCTACAAATTAAGCCAAGTGTCAGAAGCATACCATACTCTGCCATTCCTTCATGATCATGTGTCAAAATGCCAGGGTTACAAAGTCCTTACTAATTTTAGTCTTTAGTTTTCCTTTTTGAGTGTATTTTAATTTATAGTGTTATTGAATGTTCATTAATTAAAGTGAATTGTATTCAAGTTGCTAAGAGGATGTGTCTGTGACAATGCTTACAGTGTGAGACAATAGTGAAGTGGTCTTCCTGTTCCGCTGCACTAACTCAGCCTCTGTACCAGACAGCAATCTGAAGCGTAACAATAGAGAATAAGAAACCATAAGTATGTTTTGATCTAGTACTACATCGGCACATGATAATCCCTATAACATGAAGATTGTTCTTCGTAAATAATAAAAAATACACTTCACCACACCCACATCTACACTGATAAGGTTTGATTCGTGGGAAAAGTTAATCTGGTTTACTAGTTTTATTATGTAATCAAAGTTAACATTGACGTAGATCTTGTGCACAAAATTGCATCAGATTATGTATTGACAGTAGATTTACTTCTATCTGATGGCCATATGGTATTGAAGATATCAAAGATTATAATAATGAACGTGCAACTTTACAAGTATTTGATAATGTAGTGTATTAGCTTTTTCAAAACTCTGGAAGAACAGCAGTTTCAAGTATAAATTTCTACAGGGATGGGTGATGTAATGTTATGAAATTACTTATCTATTGGAGAAGACATGCCATTCTTTTTCCAATATTACCAATCAACTACTCAACATCAAGACTGGATTGTAAAATTATTTTTGAAATCCTGATAACTGCCTGCAGACTGCTTGGCTTTCGTTTAAAGTTTTAAGAAATACTTTTTCTCTACAAGTCATGAAAGATTAACTATATGATTTAAAGAAACATGAAGATTGATCGTTATTCAGATTTAATGTATATCAAATGATAAAATCAGAACTTGTGTGTCAAATTATCAAATATTATAATCTACTTAGGAATCCAATTTCAATTCATATCAATATCAATTTTACATTTCATGACAACAAATGACAATAAAAACTTTTCTTTTTGTGCTAAATCTATGTGTGCTTTCAATGGGTTGTCACTTGATATAAATAAACAAATAATTACCTTTATCAAATCTGGACAGTTTGCAAAGGAAAACGAAATTGATAAAATAAATATCAGTTCGAGCTAAACTATCAAGGAATAAAATCTTGTGAAAATGAAGAGCTGATAAAACGGTGTGGTGACAATTGTGGATATTCAAGATCATATCAGCAACCTTTATTTCGCCACATTCATTGTAGTGGAAAGCTACTCTAGGATCACCTTTCAGTGACAACTGACCATACCTGTAGAGTGCTGGTTGACCATCGGTTCACACCCTTCATAACAATGACCCCTACTCTTCATCAACCATAATATCAAGGGTCTGAAAGGGAACAATAAAAATCATGTTTACCATCATTAATGAAGCAGGGTACATCCTAGCTGGCCATTGTTGGAAGGTAATCTGGTGATTTTTCATTTTGTTCATGATATGTGGTCAAGCAAACACGAACATAAAGATTCAATATCCCACCTTGTATCAGTTCTTCTGTGTAAACACCTACCAAACTTGACATGCTGACACTTCTAAAAATAACAATATTTTTGTGTACACATTTGTTTCTTTTGTTGGTTTGATTCATTTTTGTTCTTGTTTATTTGTCATTCCCTATATTTTGGTCATTTTCAAAGCCACTTTAAGATTTTAATTGTATAATTTTCAAAATATCGGTCATTTCCTTGTAGGCCCTTTATTTCATCTATTACAACACACAGTAGGCAGTTCTTGCTATATCTAGCTCTGTTCAAAATATCATCAATAGAATCTTACATGGGTCAAACTTCTAATTAGTGATTATACAATAAGTTTTTTGGAAGAAAAAACAGAAGAAAGATTACAGAAAGCTAGTTGAAGATTTTCTCAGGAAGCAAAAGTCAAACTGAGATATATTCACTTTGAAAGATGACCAACAAGTTTGAAATCAACCTGAAATAGTGTTTATCAGACATGTGAATGATACAAACAGCTATTAAGTTGTGATAAGAATCCTCTTTGTAAAAACTGAAAGTCAGCAATGATTCCAAACTGATTGTTGATAGGTTATAAAAGTGTGTTGATGTTCAAAGTTAGTGTTTTAGTGGCCTTTAGTTTGTAGCACTTTGACCTTGTAGCCGGATGGTTTGTTTGGGTTTGATAATCCACCAGCCTTCACTTGATAATAAAGAGGTATAGGGGCTAATTTTAACAGGTGAGATGGAATCCTATCTATACTGCTGATAAGTAAATGCAACAAGATACCTTAAATGTAACAAGAGGCCCATGGGGCCTTAACGTCCATCTGGATTGGCATTTGAATATTTTTGATCCTAGGGTCACTCCTTGA
>JAUMGZ010123212.1:0-16751 GCA_032359645.1 Pododesmus macrochisma
ATATCCATGCAACTGTTATTTCTGTTCTAATCTAGGCATTTACTTGACATTTGTAGCTGAATTTTGTGAATTGAAATGTATCGTTTTGGAGAATATTACAACTTTAACATATTTGCCATTGTGTTGAACTTTGATCCCAAAACGCATAACCTATTTTTGACCCAAGGGGCACCCCTTGAACAAACTTGGTTCTCCATGCCTAAAGGTTGCTACCAATGTACTTACCAAAACATTTAGCTCTAGGCCATCTAGTTTTTTAGTAGAAGATTTTTGAATTTTTGTCAAATTGTCCCCCTTTTGGCCCCTCTAGAGGCGCCCCCTGGGAGACAAGCCCCATTATTTGAACAAATATGACCTCCCTTCCCCTAGGGATGCCTTCTACCAAGTTTGGATGCAAAAAGTCCAGTAGTTTTGGACAAGAAGTCAAAAATATAAATAGTTAACTTGGTTCTTCATGCCCTAAGGATTTTTGATATTTTGTCAAATGTTCCCCCTCTGGCCCCCCAAAAGGGGCCCCTGGAGGCCGAACCCCTTCATTTAAAAATATGAACTCCCTTCCACTATGGATGCATTCTTCCAAGTTTTGGTGAAATTGGTCAAGTTCTTTTGGACAAGCAGTAAAAAGTTAACATATTTGCCATAGTGTTAAACTTTGACCCCAAAACACCCAACATATTTTTGACCCCAGGGTCATGCTTTGAACAAACTTGGTTATCATGCCTTAAAGTTACTACATACCAAAACAATAAGCTCTAGGCCTTCTAGTTTATAAGAAGAATTTTTTTGAAGTTATGTAAAATTTTCCCCCTTTTAACCCCCTAGAGGTGCCCCCTAGAGGTGCCCCCTGGGGGCCAACCCCTTCATATTAAAAATTCTGAATCCCCTTCTCCTAGGGATACTTCCTACTAAGTTTGGATGAAATTGTTCCAGTGGTTTAGGAGAAGAAGTCAAAAATGTTAAAAGTTCACGACGACGGACGGGATTTGTATGAGAAAAGTCCACCTTGGACCTTCGGTCCAGATGGACAAAAAATTCAAGATTGTTGAAACAAAAGTATGATCAATCTAATGAGGACATATAAAATTTGATTATACCGTAAAGAAATGGACCTCTTACAAAATAATATACTTTTATTTTACTCGGAATATTGAGCTCATGAGACATCATCGATCATATCTAAACATTTTTTAATATCACCATAACCCTAAAATATTGACTGACTTAGCTCACAACAAAGATATATATCTAAAGTTTTTTAATACCTACAGCCTAAGTCATCTTACAGAACAAAACTCTGTTTAATTAAAATGATCTACTAAATTTTGGTATACCGTCAAACCTGTCTATAAAGACCACCCAAGAGAGCAGGCAAAAGTGGTCTTTATATTCAGGTAAAAATAAGTGTAATTTTTCTTCAAGGGACCTGATTTGAGTGGTCTTTATGTACCGATGGTCTCTTTAAAGAGGTGGTCACTAGAGCAGGTTGCAATGTATCTAAAAGCTATGGCACCTTGCATAATCTTACAATACACACAGACTGTTTAGAGCTGCTGGCATGATTCATACAACAATAAATAATTGCTTACAATATATTTGTTAATTTGATCCCAGATATACAGAGGTTTATAAACTATCTCACTGTTCAAGCTTCATTGAATCTGTCATGAAAGCAGGATATCAAATTTACGAAGGATGAACTTATAGACTCGTAATCCCTTGCTTGAACAGACACCAGTAGTTTGGAAGATAAAGTACAACATTGAGCGAGTCTTTGGGGAGTAAGAGATGACAGAAATTAGCCAAGCCAAAGTCCACTCTCCAGAAACCAGTCTTCTGCATTCTTTCACCCCAAATATAATTTGTTACCAGATCAATATATCTACAAGAGGAATCCCTGTACTGAATGGTGTACACCATAAAATACCATTACAATGTTGCAAAGTCACAGCAACTAGACAATACTTTGTATTTATAGAGTACAATGTCATGCATTCTATAAAATACCATTACATATATTACAAAAAGTTGTGTCAGTAAAACCTACAGATGGGTATATTTATATAATTTTATGTTTTCACTTTACTCTCAGTGATGATCACCACACATTTGGACACTCTTCTTTGAAAATGATTTGTAATGTGTAGCCATTTTAATGCAGTGTATTGAATTGACCTTGTTCACTCCATCTAATGGCATCATGATTAAATAACATTGTGTTGTTACTGGTTTTTATTTAAGTAACACATTGACAGAACCTCAAGTCAGACACCTAATAATGAATTTATATTCTGTGGCTTGATGCATCGGTGTATGTCAAAGAAATGGGACAGTCTGACATGACAGGTAAAATATCCTTCGGACTGTTAAATTATACAATTTATCCTGACCAAATATCCTGTGTCTGATTTGTCCTTTAGTTACGATTTTTGTTCTCGGTCAGACAGATTCTCTTTTGGCCCTACAAGTTTGATAAGCACATAAGACTGAATGTCCTATGTTAAGTCAGAAACTGTAGCCTATACTGGATGTACACTAAGAATGGTTGTACATTTAACTTAGGATGGTTGTTGATTAATGAAGATTTGAATTTACAGACTTCATTTCATATCATTAATGCCAAAACAATGGGAAATAAACAATATTTCTTCTAAGTTAGAACATCAAAGGGAGGTAATTATCAAGTTGAAAAAACTAAGGGGAGACAATCCTTGACTTACCACCATATCTGCAGAAGCTGCGTCTGTCTGAACATTGGCTCCTGTTTGGTCCAGATGCTGTGGATACTGTCCACGGGCAACAATCAATTCTACAAGACCCAGGGCACTCTGAAGGATGCGAATGGCTTCTTGGTTAGAGATATCTAGGGGTTGACCATCAATGGCCAATATTTGGTCTCTTTCTCGCAGCCTTCCATCTCTGAAGATACAAACAGACAATAAGTTAATTATTGATGGTGTAATGTATTGTAGCTTCTCATTATCAATGTTACCTGTATAGGATCACAAAAACCATCTCTTCTCTTCACTCAGTTTTATACATATACATTCTCATTGTAACCATGTAAGTAGGTCATGTTTTATTCTTAAATGTAATGTTTAATGTATCTTGTTAATGATAAAATAAGAAAAAATTATTCAAAAGGATGTCAATTTTTTTTAAAAGTAAATCTTGATTGCCAATTCTGCAATTATTAATCTGAGTCACTACAAATTAAGTAAATCTTCATTGTCAATGCTGTAATTGTTAATCTGGGCTACTAATTCTATATGAATGATATATGAAAACATCACTTTGATCAAACTCATTATTCTGTGTTGACAACCCTGGAATTTCAGCTGGTTTTTTTCATGACATTTTGTTCCACTCTTACAAGAAAATAAATATAATTAATGCATTACAAATAAATCTAACAGTTTCCTTGAGTAGGATGCAATTTATATGTAAAACATAAAATGTGAAAGTGATACCATATATATCTCAATATTATCTCACCAGCTGTTGTCTGTCATGAAATTAACTCTACCATATTGTGTGTTAATCAAAACAATCATGATATACTGACAGCATCAAGATGATATTTAACTTAACTGGGTAGGAGGAGGAGTTGTTGGCTCGGTGTCAGGATAATGTGACCAAGTGAAGTATCATGTCAATGTGTCTGCGGCGTGATATTTCAGTGAGACATCACTATAAAGTCTCTATAAGTGCGCACTGTTAAAAGCAGATATCGTCCAAATATGATCCGTACATGAGTTGAAGGGACATCAAACCAAAAATAACAAACAAACTAAAATTATTCAGTGCCCGGTCATTATCGGTAAGTGTGCCTTCGGTGGCACTTATCTTGATGAAGAATTACAACTGTGCAGCATTGATTCACCCAAGTCAGTCACTAATTTAATGGAAACCAGCACGTATATTATCCCAGCTAGATTGATACAATAATTGTGTGATTATGATAAGTTAAACAAATATCATTGGCACCTATTGGAGATTTTGTCTAGTCAGGGTTTCTTTATCTTATTATAAAAAAAACGAGAGTGAAGTAGTTCAGCTATCCTATCCTTTAAGTACTGCCTAGAGTCGGGCGTGTTTTATTGTTTGTTTTATTGGCGTTTAACGTCCCTTCAATGCGTGCATAGGTCATAACGAGACGCTGTCTGCTTGTAACAGTGCGTACTGATGGCGACTTTACAGTGATGTCTCAAATAAATATCACGCCACAGACACATTGACATGAAACCGTAACTTGATCATTATACTGATATCGAGGCAACCAGTCCTGCTAACCAGAAATGCTGAGTGATATAGCAGGGAGAGAGAATATGGTCTAAAATAATCGTCTTGGGTTTTGACGCCGCCAGGATTCGGATCCCGCCTGTTACTCTAACACCAGCCTACCAGCACGAAGCGAAAGCTCTACCTTTGAGCCACCGCGCCGGTTAGTAAGATGCACCCTTTGGGAAATCGAATGTTACATTAAGCACGTGTTTTTGTGTTGCCTATATCTAAAACCCTATATGAAAATTAATAGCTGAGCTATCAGCTAATGAAATGCATAAATGACATATATTGAAATAGCTCAGTATTTGCCAATGGATGCATTAGATTTCCGTTTAAAGTATAATGACATATATTGAAATAGCTTAGTAATTAGCCAATGAAATACATTAGATTTCCGTTTATAGTATAATGACATATATAGCTTAGTAATAAGCCAATGAAATGCATTAGATTTCCGCTATAGTATAATGACATATATAGCTTAGTAATAAACCAGTGAAATACATTAGACTTGCGTTTTTAGTATATTGACATATATAGCGTAGTAATTAGCCAATGAAATTCATGACATATATGGAAAAAGCTAAGTTATTAGCCAATTAAATGCATTAGATTTCCGTTTAAAGTATAATGACATAAATAGAAATAGCTTGGTAATTTGCCAATGAATTGCATTAGATTTCCGTTTAAAGTATAATGACATATATAGAAATAGCTGGGTAATTAGCCAATGAAATGCATTAGATTTTCGTTTATAGTATTATGACATATATAGCTGATTTATTAGCCAATGAAATGCATTAGATTTTCGTTTATAGTATAATGACATATACATGTGTATGCCCTGTTATACTACCGGTATGCATCACATCTCCAATAATAACAAACTTCAAGTTCAAGGTTTTAAGAGTCCCATTTCATGTTAAGCGTAATTTGTTTTTGCTGTTCTCGTAGGTTTTTTTATATTTCATGTGGTATCATCTTGACTTAACTACCTCGCTACAGTTTATTGACTGTGTTATTTGAATGTCGTCTTAGCTGTTCTAATAGGAGTATATTGCAATGTATAATTAAAGTACACAGGAACCCCCATGCTGTCTATGTAGTAACATTACTCTTACGTGATCGATACAAAAGGCAGCGTGTCTGCATGCTTCTTATTGGTATATTGCAAATTTGAAGAGCAACATTAAGACTAAATTGACCTATGTACATTCCATATTGAAGTAGTCAAGTCATGTTTGAATTGTTTGTTTTGTTTTTAATTTTTTGTTTTTGTGTTTTTGTTTTTTGTTTTTGTTTTGTATTCTGTTTTTGTTGTTGTTGTTGTTGTTTTTTTTTTGCTTTCTGTTTCTGTCGTTAGTTAAGTAAGTTTTACTTTAAATAATTATTTTTTCCTCATGTCTTAGTATCATTTATTAATCAATATCAATGCTTTATATTATCTTTGGGAATCTTTGAGTGATTGCTGTTCAACTGAAGCGCTGTGGCCACACATGTACCAGGCAACTCATCCAGCATTTTCCCATTTGATTGAAGACAGCAAACAAGCGCCTCTTTGACTTTGATTTTCGCTCTGATATCAGCGTCATTTCTTCAAAGAAAAAGTTTTCATCACCATAAACTGGCTTTTAGGTTCAAGATAACAATATATTGATTTCTTAAAAATATGTGATAAATAATCACATTCTAATAAGATTGAGACTCAATCGATAACGGACTGCTTCTTGTCTTGAAGTGTTTCTTTATTTAGAAGTATACTGGTCTGAGTAGCCTAATGAGGTAGACTTTATTGTCATATTTCTCTGTCCCATCAATCCAGTATTTAATGAATGGCCACTGAATAGGCGCGCCTTCTAGAAAGCTGTCTTTATACATTTGAAAGTATAGATAGTGTATGTCTGTATATGTATATCTAATTGATTGCGCAAGATATACTGTAGTATGCGTTTCATTAGGGTGGAGGACTGCTGGTGTAGTTATCAATGAGTGTTTTTCTGCACAACACCTATTTCAGTGCAATACCCGACAATGAAACAGAATAAGATACCTCATTTCTAACGTAAGTTTCTGTGTAAAATCCGTAAGCATTTTTGATAAAAGTTAGACAAAAAGATTGAAAAACGACCCCTTTCGTGCATTCCACACGCTAGATTAAAATGCATCTTACCAATCAACAATCAACAATTGTCAAATCCACCGAACCGCAAGTGAAACGAAATCAAAAACGCGTTTATTTATTTATTACAGGATTATATAATGATATGTTCTTTGTTTTTAAGTACTAGTTTGTAAAAAATGCACGATTGTTCGCAATGAAAAGTGACGCACGTAATACAACCGATTCCAGTACAATACAATACAATACGTCAATAACTTTATTCTCACAAACAGAAAATGACAGTGCTGACGCTTGGTTATGACATTACAAGTTGCAACGCTCATTTTTTGGTCAGCATGTATACATTTATGTGCTATAACCAATCGGTTAGGATGCTGAGATACATCAGACTGTTGTCTCTTTTACAACGTTTTTTGAATACCATCGGTGAAGCAAATGTATATAACATTATTTGTTCATGTTACTTTAGTCATTTATTTATTGTTTAAAACTAAAATTAAGAAGAAGAAAAAAATAATCCATTACTGATATATTTGAATTTAAAGTTGAACACACAGTTGGTCTCTTATTCCATCATCAACTATACACTCCTTAAAATAAGAGGACACATTACTGCTATAAGAATTATTAGTCTTTATGACAAATTAAGCCTATCTTCACGCGGCAGACACATTAGTCAAGATGTAGCATCGTGTACCAGTTGTCTAGTAAAATCAACGTCAATAACAAGCTTAAGAGTATTACAAGTAACCATCCTTATAAAACAAGAGTAGGAGTGATACAGACAACTGTTGATCATGCATCTCATTGTCCACATCGTTAAAAAGCGAAAAACTATCAATAAACGCTGTGATATAATCTGACAATTCACCCGTAAGCGATGGCTATAGGGATTCTGACATAAGAGATTGTATTCCTATTTCGATTTGCGCATTTCATGTAAGAGGTTTGTCATAAAGTGCTTAATATTATGACTTGTAAACGAGTTTTTAGACTTTTATGAGTTGTATAGTGTTAATCGTTATACTAGGAATGGCATGAATGGCGCAAACGTATTGTAAATCTATAGATGTTATGCTATTAACATTGGTATTGGAAATGTACCGGTAAACGCCATGCCGTAATAATGTTCGTAAGCTCGATGACCTTCCTTTCAACGTTTATCTGTTTATTTTTCTTTGTTTCATTTGGGTTCACTTCCAGGACGGACCCAGCATTTCAATAAAGGGGAGGCGGACTAAGGGGTGCAGCACAAAATCTATTTTAATAGTATATGGGAGTTTAGACTAGTGACTTCGACATATCCTGGATCATTCAGATCATATAGGGACGGTATTTGCTTGTAACACGAAGGAATAAGCCGCTTTTATAGTGCTAACACACCTGAACATCGCGTCGGAGGATACAATAACACGCAATGTCCCTCAATCACGTACAAACTGTTTCGAGTTACATGTAGCTCACACAAAGCATTTGTTTTATTTTGATGAAAGTCTTTTTGAAACGTTAGAGGTACAGATTTAATAGATCATATCTTCACATAACAATATAAACGTGTATATGTCACGAGTTTGATTTTTTGTAATTGTTTCTCTTAATTGTGATCAAGGGTCTATGATCTATTTCACAAACTCTTTTTCAGTTGTTTTTCATATTAATCTCCTTTATTAGTTTCTCTGATCAGAATATTGTATTATATGAATACGTTCTATTGAATAAGCCTTCTTTAAAGGTATATTGATAAGTCTATAAGTTGTATACGCTGTTTGTAGGCAAGCATTCTCGAGTTCTGAATCTGTTCGGCTTAAGATCGTGATCATTTGAATTCTATTCTACCTGTTAATCCTTTGATGTCGTCTAGGAATAAGACGGCGCACAATTGTATTAATTCTCGCAGATAATTCTTTTCTATATATTATGAATGTTTCATTGTAGATTCGTAAGGATGTTTGATGTTTTTAATTTCCATATTCCATAAGAGAACCAATTAAATGAAAAATGAGATTTATGAAGAACCTTTACGTTGATGTAGAATATACTGTATTGGGAATTAACCTAATT
This sequence comes from Pododesmus macrochisma, assembly GCA_032359645.1. Taxonomy (NCBI): domain Eukaryota; kingdom Metazoa; phylum Mollusca; class Bivalvia; order Pectinida; family Anomiidae; genus Pododesmus; species Pododesmus macrochisma. The sequence continues at coordinate 8,468 of JAUMGZ010123212.1, forward strand.
GATGACAGAGTCAAGATTACTTCTATTTTTGTCAAAGAAAATGAAAGGAATAAAATAACGTCTTATCTCTGGTCATATTTCTACTGATAAATTCATGGGCACGCAATAAAATTGCAATCATATGCATAATGTGTACACTCAAAACAAATTTTGTATAAAGATATCCCACAACATTCTTTTTGAAAGATATTTGATAACTCATTTTAAAATGATAGTGAATGTTAAAAAGATAACTTTGAAACATTAAACGATATCTTTTAAAAGCATCAGCAATTTCTCGATCAATTCTGACAAAGCTCTATTTCTAACGTAACGTAATTACCCACCAGGATTGACCGAAATATTTTGAATGATTATAAACTCTAATTTTTTCAAAATATCCTGAAATGTTAAAATATATCAAATCCAGAAGTAAAGCTGCCTTTAATCCAATATAACCTCTCTTAAACTCTATAAAATGATATCATCATACGGTATTGGTTTTGATTCGTAAAAAGTGAAATGATTAGTCATCGAACGAAATGGGAATTTTAACGTTTTAGACGAGTAATATAATACTGTCATTGTATTGTCTTGATATATGATGTACATGTCTGCAGCATCTGTATACTAGGCAATTGTGTGTTTTTCGTCTGAGGTACTTTAAGTTTGCAATATATATGGTTATGATATATATCAGAATGTTATATATTCAAAATCTTGTGCAAATGTTACAATACAGATCAAAAGATTTTCAAATATTATAACAACAAACGCAATATTAAATACTAAGGAGAGTTGTGTTTATGATGCGTAGTACGTTGTATTAAGGCTTCGTCATAACCTGTACTAAAATTCACCAAACATTTGATAGTTTTTAATAATAATAAATGTTTGGTTTTTGATTATAATCTCCTATCTAGTCATAACATTTTTCATCATAACTAATTACATTTTACGATAATCATTGTACATGATGATTTTTGTGGTGAAATTATATTCCTGTTAACATAACCCTTAACAACATAAGAAACAGGAAGGATACTCATATGTTTTGAGGTATGGCTTACAAAGAATGCTAAAGACAAACAAAACAAGTCAATATAATAAGATTGCAGTGTTACCAGATACCTCAGTTATGCAATGGAAAGGCTTTTTTTGTTTGTTTGTATAAGGGCTTATTGTCCGATCAACAGCTAAGGTCATTTACGGACGTGCCATTTTACTGGTGGAGGTAACCAGAGTACCCGGAGTAAACCACCGACCTACGGCAAGTCACTGGCACCTCTCTCACACTAGGCCGCCCCGGACGGGAATCGAACCTAGGAGGTGAAAGACTCTAATGATTAAAAGTCGGCGACTTTAACCACTAGGCCACCGCGGCCCCCAATGGAAAGGCACTGTCTAAATAGATTATGTTTAAATGATAACATCATTTGTATTTTAGTTCGACAAGATTATACATGCCGATTTGTAGCCATCATAAGGTTACCACGTTCCGTATATACTCTGTCAATCTCTACCAAGGATTGTCCTTCCTTTCCCTCACGTGTATGCGAAGGAAAGGAACGACAACTTTGGGTAGAAGATTGATACTCTACTGTTACAGGACGACTACAACGTAACAGGAAGTCCGGTAACAGGAAGTACGGTAACAGGAAGTACCGTAACAAGAAATACTGTAACAGGAAGTACCGTAACAGGAAGTACCGTAACAAGAAATACTGTAACAGGAAGTACCGTACCAGGAAGTACCGTAACAGGAAGTACGGTAACAGGAAGTACCGTAACAGGAAGTACCGTGTAACAGGAAGTACCGTAACAAGAAATACTGTATCAGTACTTATGTGTTATCTTAACATAACGTACGACCTTTAATTTATCAAACATAATTCAGTGGCTGAGTTAGCTGCTCAGTCTTTGAAATGTTTTATTGCCTAGTGGATATTTGATCTCTAAAACATTTGTCTTGTAATGTCACTAAACATAACTTCAGCGGAGAACTTGCATTCATTTGCATCTCGGGTAACTCAACTGCGTTGATTTGTCTATTGAAATGTTTTGGTCTACACTTGATACAATAAGAGTATCATGTTTGTTGTCAGTTTCCACAAGTGCTGGTTTGCATTATGAAGAGATATGATTTACTAGCCGGCATATGTGAGCACAAGGAATATTGCATCGTCCTTGATCTATCGATAATCTCGTCGATAGGAGGCTAGAATTATCCGAGGATCTTGTCTCCCGTTGTTTGCTGACACTGTCAAATCAATGCAATGGTATTGAATTATATGAGAATAAACGTCAACCCTCTTAACATCATTAGACATCCAGAAAGGAGTGGTCAACTGATCAAAGTATCATTGATAATCCTGGCGCCGGTGATGCGGCGATTGCATGGTTACACGAGTTCTTTGGACACACTATTTTCATCGAGTTAATCAGGAGACTTATTGATCATATATTTATTTACGCGGTCGTGGAATATTATTTACCAAGGACTACTACATACTTAACACCAATGCATATAGCACGCAGACTTTTTGTCAAATAAAGCATTGTTTAAAACTTGTTTCAACATTTTCAAAGCAGGTCTGAGGTGATTAATTTTTAAGCATGATAATCGATATCATTTGTGCTGAAATGTTTCATATTCTTGTAACCCTGAAAATATTGGAATCATTATAATAATATTTGCATGTAATTCATATCAGACGAAGCGAGGGATGAGTAATTCGTTAACATGTGCACCATCCCGAGACCGACATGATTAGATGTACAAACAAGTCTGAAGTTCTATTTCTCGCACCTTTCTAACACGGCTGTCACGAAAAGCCAATTATAATCTATCATGTTTTCAATGTCACCACTTAACAGCTAACACAGTGTAGAAACAGTGACGACATATTAATAATTACATATTTGTAACAAGTGAAATTGATTTCACTACTGCTACCGGTGCATAAGATCGATTAATCTCGAACATTAATGTTCGCAAGATTTGTTTGCCATCTGTGCGATAAAAGTTTTTAGAATGTGCACAAAGTGACTGCACAAAAATATGAAAATCATAAGACTGTGAAGCCAAACATTTTTGTCTCTATGATGAAGAAGGTCTATGTCTCTTCAAGAGAACTGTGATGTCAAAAGATTGAGTCTTCTTAAACAAACTATGATGACGAAGGGTTGGGTCTCCTTAGGTAAACTATGATGACAAAAAAGTAAGTCTCTTTAAGTAAACTGTGATGACGAATGGTTGAGTCTCTTTAAGTAAACTTTGATAACAAAGGTTTGGGTCTCCTTAAGTAAACTTAGATGACAAAAGAGTAAGTATATTTAATCAAACTATGATTACAAAGGGTTGGGACTCCTAAAGTAAACTATGATGACAAAGGGTTGAGTCTCTTTCAGAAAACTTTAATGAAGAAGGTGTAGGTCTCCTTAAACAAACAATGACGACGAAGGTTTAGGTCTCCTTTAGTAAGCTATGATAACTAAGGATTGGGTCTCTTTAAGAAAACTATGATGACAAGGGGGTGGGTTGCCTAAAAAAACAATGATGACGAAGGTTTGGGCCTCCTTTAGTAAGCTGTGATAACTAAGAATTGGGTCTCCTTAAGCAAACTATGATGTCAAAGGGCTAAGTCGCCTAACAACAATATATATGATGACGAAGGTTTGGGTCTCCTTTGGTTAGCTATGATAACTAAGGATGGGGTCTCCTTCAGCAAACTATGATGACAAAGTGTTGGGTCTCCTTAAGAAAGCTATGATAACTAAGGGTTGGGCGGCGGCCTCCTTAAGCAAACAACTTTGATGATAAAGGGTTGGGTCTCCTTTAGAAAGCTATGATAACAAAGGGTTGGGTCTCCTTAAGCAAATTTTGATGAAAAAGGGTTGTCTCCTTACGCAAACTATGAGGACGAAGGGTTGGGTCTCCTGAAGCAAACTATGGTGACAAAGGGTTGGGTCTCCTTAAACAAACTTTGATGACAAGGCGTTGGGTTTCCTTAAGCAAGCTATGATGACGAAGGATTAGGTATCCTTAAGCAAACTATCATTACCAAGGTCCTTAGGTCTCCTTGAACAAAAGCGTGCTGGTATTAAATGCACTTATATAGTTTTAGAAGCAAAGTTTTAGGTCGTCGTCTGCTTTTTCATTTCATACTTTTCCTAAAATTATTGAGATATTCATCCAGTTTTCAGAATACGATAGAAACTACAAAATTTTAGGAAACTCAAAAGTAGAATGCAGATTCGTTTATGTTGTAAGAATCTTATGGTGGCTTTTTAGTAGTGTCGATCAAAATCGCTACTTCCATGCACATCCCACTTTTAATAGAGAAAGCAGTTTGTGCTCATTTAAATCTCACCTATTTGTCGTTTCCTGTTAGGGCTAATCGCTCCTTCGCCTTAAACGCGAAGGAGCGATGTAACTTCGCTCCTTCGAATTCGCCATCGTGTTTTCGCTTCTTCACTCTTTCGCCATCGTGTTTTCACTCCTTGGCGTTTAGAGCGATAACCGAAACTTGGCCCTAACGGGACGCCATACATATAACTAGTGTCAACGCATAGAATTGAGACTGAAATATTTAATGTATGCATCAGATAGATGGGACACATCTGGTTTGGTATACCTTATTATCTAACGAATCAACAACAAACACTTGAGTTGAGTAGGAAAATATCATTTTATCTCTATGACGCGCTACACGTTTTAAAACACATTATTTATATGACTTTACTTCGGCGTGTGAAGTGCTTGTATAACTGACAGACATATATTTTCGATCCAGAAACGATATGTACTGATAAGCTGAAAAGCTTAAGGTCATTAAAGAAATGAATTGAATTGAATATTATGTTACATCTGTTTATCGTGATCTTCATTTGAAAATAAGTGACAATCTGTAAAAAATGCATTTAGTTGTATTCATATATTCATATTTCATAAACATTTCAATGCACGTCACAGATATACATTGCGTGTGTATGCTAACTGTTTTTGTTGAGGTCTTTGACACACTATATGTTAAAAACGTTTATTAATATATAGACACATGTATAGTAATATATAATATAACGTACATCGACATGGTAACATCTATATAGTTTGTTATTAGTCCTAACAGTTGCATAACGATGTACAACAGTTGAAACCACAACATGTGACGTCCAAGCACTCTATTTCAATTGTTATTCTTTAACTTGGATATTATTGATATACTTGTCGATATAGGAAGTTTCCATTATAGATTTTGAAATACATGCATTTATTCGCAAGACTCGTTGTTATGGTCTTATGTGGTTGTCTTTGTGGTGCCAAATCGTTATTCTCTCTATTTGTCTTATGTTTATAAGGTATATTTAATTCTAAATAAGATGTTTAAAAATATTCAAAACATGTTTAAATGTGAAACCTTTCAAACATTTAGGTTTCTTATTCAAATTAATTCCAGACATCTTTTATTAGTTCTAAATAAGATACATCAAACGCATACAAAAATATCTTTTAATGGTAGAAGTATAAGATATCTATTATGGTAGATAAAAAGTAAAACGGCTTTCATAAGTTAATCTCATAACAGATATAGCGCATGCTAATGTCTAAACACGACACAAGAACATGAGTGCTTTAAGATGTAAACATCTAGTTGTTTGTTCGCAATCTTTACGCTTGCAATTTACGGTGTAAGTCTAGTTAGTGCTTCGTCGTCCTTGATTAACAGCATCACGGTAATGAAAGTCGAAGATCAGTTCCGTGAAATATCGGCACACCTTGACTACATTCACACTAATCACACACACGGATCAATTAGTACTGGTACATGACTGCACAATAACCGTCTTTGTAGATATTTCCACCTGCCTAGGTACTTGGATGAATTACCTTTTCGCCATTTTGATGCTAAGCCGAGTAACCATAGTGACATCCGTGATGCAATCATTACGTTACCCGGCAACTACTTCAAAGCGTACTACATTCACGTTTCTGCGAACAGTGTAGTTGCAAGGTGTTTTTTTGTTCAATACGAAAGAGCGTTGTCACTGACATGGTCACTGGCCGATAAAACAGGAATCACACCATAAAACAGACTTCGCAGTGACAATTAATGTAAAATGCATTAAACCATTACTCAGTCCAAGCATCACTCCGACTTGGAACTTATGGATATAAGTACTTATAGTAAATGAATAATGGATCGAGAATTATAATAAAATCAGCCTTTAGATCAATGCATGAGCAATGAGAGGATCCTGTATTTTGTAATCAGCGTTTTATAGTTCTGTTATTCGTCATCATACACGGATTTCTACAGTGTCGCCTGTCGTCTGCTTTAGGTATACGCCGGTACGTACGGATTCTGCTGTGATACAGGTACATCAGCGTCAAATGTCATTTCTACTTACTGAGTGCGTCGCAAAGTGAACCATTTTTTTTGTGACTTTCGGTGCTAATGAAAGAGCTCTGTACAAGGAGTTCGATATACGTTTTACAAATCTCAGGATAGCAGTGGAGTTCTTGTTATTGGAAAGATAAACTCGATGTTTACATTCGAACTGTGCATATGGCTGTTACGTAAACTTTAAAGGTATGGTATATATACTGAGAATATTGTTATTTTGTATTTTCAAAGCATCGTTCATAATTCCATTGGTTACATGCATTTAATTATAAATCAGGAATTCAGAGATTTTTTGTAATAAGCTTTCATATCACACGAAGCGTTCATTGCTTACTTGTTATTGCATTTCATACGTTCACATGTAGACCGGCAACGTGACGGTCATAATTTAAGTCTTACAGTACAAGTACAATAGAAACAAGAAAACAACGTCAATAACAAAACAAAGCGACAAAAAGTTGATGAAAGACGGTACTTCTATTTTTTCCTAGTTACTTCCTTTCGGTCAAGTTATATTGATAGGTTTGCTATTTCATTTTTTTATCAACATTACTAAGTAGAAAGTGATAGGTTTAATATTTCGGTGTTTTTTTTAACCATAATTAAGTAGAAAGTGATAGGGTTAGCGTTTTATAAACACGATTAAGGTAGTATTAATAGACTTCTCATTCCATAAGCGTTAATATTAAGGTGACGAGGTAATTGATAAATGTAGGTTTAACGCTTTGTAAGTATTATTAGGGTACACTCGGATTGGTTCAACGTTTCATTAGCGTTTTTTAAGGTGACGAGACCATTGAAAGGTTTAACGTTTATCTATAAATATAATATTACAGTAGATAGTGACAGATAAACATTGTAAGGTTCATGCAGGTATTGATAAATGTGTAACGTTTTATTTAACATTTTAAGGTAGATATTGATTATTTTAACATTATATAATTATTATTCAGGTCAGAAGATACTGATAGGTTTCATTTTGGCGTTTCGGTGTTTTTATAACACTATTAAGTAGATTGTGACATATTTGATATTTTAAGCACCATTTACGTATATATATATATATTACTTTAATTCTATCTGTGGATAAGCCATTATATATAGATCCCTAGTTAAACAGGTCATGTAATTCCATTCCTACCTGCTGATGGTGATACAAACATGCAATCGCAGACATTAAATCATAATAAACGTGTAAGGGCTATCTATGTCTTATTAATTACAACAGATAATCAACCAAATGAGGCCAAGTGATACATGTATAACCGCGGATGAAACCATGGTCTGTCGTGTAACTGTGTCATTACTAATGTAAAATGAAATGGTCGTTATACTCTAGTTATGATGTTTTCCCAGATATAGATTTACATGATCTTATCACATCATCTTAACATATGTTTAGCCATTAGAATTACACGAGGACATTAAGTAAATACATTAGATAGACAATAAAGCAGAGCCAAACACAGCAGTAAGAGCTCTGACGTACTTTGATTATGAATAGGTGTCACTTACAAAGATGGAGGTTACTTCTCACTGTAGTAGTAGTATACATGTATGCAATGTTTTATTATACCTCATACACATTTATTTGTTTGTTATTTTATTTAAATTATCGTTTCATAGTATACTTCAGATCATACGGTGTCTGTTAAAAAGCTCACATAAAATGTGTCTTCTTTCCTGAGAATGAAACCACAAACATACCACACTCATTACACACGTGATGTAATAACCACCCTCAGTAACATACATGATTTGATAACCACACTCAGTAACATACATGATGTAATAACCACACTCAGTAACATACATGATGTTATAACCACACTCAGTAACATACATGATGTAATAACCACACTCAGTAACATACATGATGTTATAACCACACTCAGTAA
>JAUMGZ010123212.1:17746-29811 GCA_032359645.1 Pododesmus macrochisma
CTTGTTGTCATAAACAGTATCTTATTTCAAAAACGTTATCCTTGTTTTCATAAACAGTATCTTATTTCAAAAACGTTGTCTTTGTTTTCAGAAACAGTATTATATTTCAAAAACGTTGTCCTTGTTTTCAGAAACAATATCTTATTTTAAAAAATGGTGTGTCCTTGTTTGCAGAAACAGTATCTCATTTTAAAAACGTTGTCCTTGTTTTCAGAAACAGTAGTATCTTATTTTAAAGACTTTGTCCTCGTTTTCGGAAACAGTATCTTATTTCAAAAACGTTGTCCTTGTTTTCAGAAACAATATCTTATTTTAAAAAAGGGTGTGTCCTTGTTTGCAGAAATAGTATCTCATTTCAAAAACGTTGTCCTTGTTTTCAGAAACAGTATCTTATTTCAAAAATGTTATCCTTGTTTTCAGAAACAGTATCTTATTTTAAAAACGTTGTCCTTGTTTTCAGAAACAATATCTTATTTCAAAAACGTTGTCCTTGTATTCAGAAACAATATCTTATTTCAAAAACGTTGTCCTTGTTTTCAGATACAATATCTTATTTTAACAACTTAGTCCTATTTTCAGAAAGAGTTTCTTATTCCTTATATCTTACCCTTATGTTCAGAAACAGTATCTTATTTTAATTATTGTGTTCACTTGCAGAAACAGTTTCTTGTTTTAGATACTCTGAGATAATGATAGTTCGTACTTAAAATTTGGATGAGACAGATATCAAGTCGTTTAAAAGCTAGTTAGCTGTTCCCCTAATTCAAAACGTAGCGCTCTTTGTTCCGATACCTGCAATCGATCGCTTCCTAAGTAAATTAACTAGTCAAAAGCAGTGTTATTGGAATGTGCTACTAGTTACTATAGAAAGGGTTTACATCAATCCCTTATAAAACCTGTCAATACATTTCAGCAATGTTTCCAAGACAACCGCCAGGGGACCAATCTAAGACCATTGTTTCATTGTTAATCATTAATTGTTATCATATATGTAACAGCATCAAGTTTTAAGTTTTTAACTGTCTGTTCGTATTTTTTTGTTGCTAGTTTCGGTTTTATGGGTCTCTGTGACAGATGTCGTGGTGGTTTCCAGTTTACATACATAGCCGCTCTCCACATTTGAGATAGTGAGTTTTAATACCACCGGGATCTTCATTAACTTCTTTTTGTCAGAGAGACGTTAGTCACTTTCGTATTTATATTCCGCTGTGTTTTCTGGGTGTTCATTTTCCCCAACCCATATATATATATATATATATAGCGGATAATACTGCCGAGAGTGTTAAGAAACCGGTATAAACACCAATACATACCTAGTTGAAATACTGCCGAAAGTTGCAGGAAAACCACCCATATATATACATTCACATTTTCTCATTCGTGTTTATCAAGCGTTATTTCAATCACAAATGTTATTTCTGATTCGTGTAAGCCAAGTGTCATATCTCTTTCGTATTTACATTGCGTGTTATTTCTATTGTACATTAAGCGTTGTTTGTTTTTGTCGTGCTGTCGTTTCTTCGTGTCACAACTTAGCCTTATTTAGGTCGTGCTTTCGTCTTGTGGTATTGTCGTACTGATGTAACCCGGTTCTATTTGTCTAGTATACATATATTTATCGTGATATCGTGTTGTCGCAACTGCCTTAACCAAAAAGCGAAGTTACGACAACAGGACTATGGCCGTTATCGGCTTCCATAATCTAACCGTGTATTTCACGATCAAATAAATGTATTAATATATATGTATTCCGACGTAGGTTTAGTTTCCTGTTCGATTGATATCAAAGAGGAGGTGCAATGACACGATACATCGGATACTAAACAATAGGAGGACACGTTATCATTTTCGTGAAGCACTTTTCTAGTTATATATTGTATTAACTGTAACAATACAAACCATCATTCAACGCTTTGAGTACAGACTCTGTAGCCGTATATCACAGCAGAAGGAATCGATGCTATAGGTGATGTGATTATTCTTAAATTCATTTTGAAATGTAAGTCTACCTTAATTCTTGTTCAATCTGCAACCATGATGTAAAGTGAGTATATGGTATTTGAGCACTGGGTGTAGATGACGTTCTCTTACCATGCACAACTCTGCAATAATAAGACCCGATTACTTCAAGAACGACATGCAACCGCATCATCCATTTACGTTGTTCAGTCTTTCTTGTACTTTCTAGAAGTCTTCGTTATGTCACTATACTGTCCAATTGTTAAAAGACGCTCACGACGACCAACCTTTACACTGTAATCTCACATGAAGACGCTCAAGACTACCAACCTTTACACTGTTATCTCACATGAAGACGCTCACGACGACCAACCTTTACACTGTAATCTCACATGAAGACGCTCACGACGACCAACCTTTACACTGTGATCTCACGACGACCAACCTTTACACTGTAATCTCACGACGACCAACATTTACACTGTGATCTCACGACGACTAACCTTTACACTCTCACATGTTTCTACTACGAATTTTGAAATATAATATATGAAAATATTGCGGATTTTGAACGTACGTGTGTGAAAGTGATTATGATATCATGACATCAAAGGAGCATTTTAATTTATTTCATTCTGTACCATATTCTAAATGAACATAAACTGCCTCATCCTGTCCTGTTATTCATTAGAATCTCTCTCTCTCTCTCTCTCTCTCTCTCTGCGTTTTAAGATATACGTGCAGGTTTGTTAATATATAGAATCTAGTTTAAAGATCTATGTATTAAAACACCATGGATGCATGCACCAGATGGTTTGTTTTGAAATTGTAGAATGTTTATTTGTATTTACCTAGTATGATAACACGGTAACGTGTTTGTACTTTAGAGTGCTCATGATACGTTCACTAACTCACAACTTCTGTTTCTTACATTATATGGTAAGGTGATCTTGTAATGTTTTCCTTTCTTCCATATTGTATATACGTTATGCTTTAGCAAGTAAATAGAATTTTCTGTGATTATTTTGCCAGAAAGATCATTAACACATATACAGGGCACTCTCGTATAATGGATGTTGAAACAACTAGGCCAAATTGCATACGTTGCAGAATCGTGACATACATAACATAGCGTCCTTTCAACACTTGTATATATAGGTAAAAGCGAAATGGTGTTTGCTTATAACAACGCGCATTTTGGCAACTTTTAAGTGCCGAATCACTGAAATAACACGCCGCAGACACATTGACATAATGCTTCGATCACTTGGTCATGTTATCCTGACATCAAGCCAACCACTCCTTCTCTTACCACGAATGCTGAGCACCTAGCAAGCGAGAAGATTATCTTATTTTTATATCTTAGGCATGACACGGCCGGTGTTATATAAAAAATGCCACCCGCGGGGTCATTTTTTAACGTAGAAATATGAACTTGGTACCCGTAGAAATTTACCCATAGCCGTTAAGAAAGGACCCGGGTTCCGGTTAATTTTACGGAATCTTTTTTTCTTTAAGAACGAATCTTGAAAACCCGAGTGTTTTTCAACGGTGTATATTTGTTCACGGTACACCGGTGATCGAACCAGAGACTAACCTCACACGAAGTGAACGTTCTGTCAACTGAGCTACCGCGGCAGTGCAAGATAAGTATGCACACCAGTATTTCGTGGTCATGATAGGTGTGTATAACAAGCATAAAACTCTGTCCTTAAATTACTACACTAAAATAAATTTTATAAAAGTATTTTAAGATATTTATTTTATAAATTACTATACAGCTAAACAATTAGCTGTTCAAAGGAGACTTTAGTATAGGTTATTAAAGCACAGAAAACATGTTATATTAAAATTAGAAGTCAACATTACAAATTTTGTATGGTAGTTCACTTTTTTATTATACAATAACTGTTGAATGAATAAGAAAGTAAGCCTAGATATTGCACGCATTACCGACCATTTTGTATGTTTAAACGTAATTTGTGTATTGATTTTAACATTTTATTTCCCTTGGTAATAATGATAGTTTTTCACTTATCTTAAAGTTTTATTTTCTGTATCATTTGTCTTGCATCCATGCTCTTATCTTGCTCAGTTCTCATGTTGAAGCTTTAGTTATGTCATTCTATAATTTGATATCGTGATTCTCTGTGGAATCCTTGAGTAGAGGGTGCGGAAATTAAACTTAATAAATCCCACCTAAACTAATATTCTGTTTAAATATTCACACCAATACTGCAAAACAATACAACTTTCTACACGAGGACATGTATGGTGTAACCAACCCTTCGTGGCCTTAACTACGCAATCATAAAAACCGAGGTAGGGGTTCGTTTAGTCCGAGTTTCATCGGACTTTTTGTCGGCTTTTATTTTCCCCGCACAAACCATACATAAAAGCGGGCAGAAAGTCGGAGGAAGCTTGGACTAGGGTTCTTGGGGCCAGCTATAGGCCAATCGAAGCCAACTGAAGTATATTGGATTTGTTGTGTTCATTAAAGAGCTGAAATTACGTTCAAATTAGAAACTACTATATTAATATATGATATCTAGCCGAGGTAAGTAGGTAAACGGTCATATCCTTGTGCTTGAAAGAAAACTTCATATTCATAACTTTCAACGTGTGACTTGTTTCCGATTCTGTTATGATGATATTCACAACTTTCAACGTGTGACTTTTTTCCGATTCTGTTATAATGATATTCTAAAACTGTAACGTTCAGAAGAGTTACCCGTTGCCTGCTGCTAAAAAATGTATATAGCAAAGAAGAGGCAGACTTTGTGAAACGAGTACATTTTGCAGGCGATCAATACCATAATTAGCATATATATATACATGTATCATGCAAATTTGCCACAGAGTACTTATTGACGTGTCAATGTTATATCCTCTTTCGAACAATTTTAAAACATGCTGGATTATAAATACTGAGATGATCGCTTAATTTCTATCGTGTTTTTCTATATCAATCATTAACCAACTAAATTCACTTCCGGTGCATATTTGAAACATTTGATTGGATACACATAACGAACACGGTGGTGTCGTCTTTACTCCAATGTTTTGAAATAAATAAAGACTTTTTGTAATATGTTAACATACAACTTCAGCCCTCAATTAATTAGAACCGGAAATAGAGTTATAAGCACCGGAGAGCTGATGTAAGAAATTTGTCCAAACTTGCAAATGTGACAACTCACTGTGAAAAAATTTAGCAGTTTAAAAAAAATTCAAATTTTCTTAGATCCCTGTCAAGCTTAACGCAATTTGAAATATTTTTTTCAAATTGCGTCAAAGATTGGGTTAGCTCGGCACAATTCGAAACACGTTTTTCACATTCTCATGTTGTACACGTGTCTGCCATCCGTCCCTAATCAGGTATAATCAGGCGAACGATAGTATGTATTTCAGTTTAATGTCGCCTTGCAAATCTTCCTATCGTCTGCGGTCTAATAGAGATAGCATGAATATATAAAATTTGCTTCTGAATCCTATTCTTATAGTTATCTTATTATGTGTCTATTGAGTTTATCTTGTTAAGTTGACAATTTTCTACAAGATACATTTATATTTTGCACTATATGTTGGAAAATAAGAAAGGTTTAATTGACTGTCTGTCGAGCGAATTCATATTGTCAAAGGTCCCCAATGTACTCGATCTCATTAACGCATCCTGTAAAAATTGATAGTTCACTTCTCATTACCTCAGTGCCTGTGAGACTTCATCACTACGATCTACAGACCCAGTTAAATCACTACGATCTACAGACCTAGTTAAATCACTACGATCTACAGACCTAGTTAAATCACTACGATCTGCAGACCTTGTTAAAACACTACGATCTACAGACCTAGTCAAATCACTACGATCTACAGACCCAGTTAAATCCTCTATGATGTCATTTGCTTTTGAGTCTATCTGGACCAAGATGGACTTTTCTCATACAAATCCCGACCGTCGTCCGTCTGTCGTCGTTAACTTTTAACATTTTCGACTTCTTCTCCTAAACCGGTAGGAAGTATCCCTAGCGGGAGGGGATTCCGAGTTGTTAAAATGAAGGGGTTCGGTCCCAAGGGGCGCCACTAGAGGGGCCAAGAGGGGGACAATTCGACAAAACTTCAAAAATCTTCTTCTAGTAAACTAGATAGCCTAGATCTTAATATGTTTTGGTATGTAGTAACCTAAAGGCATGGAGAACCAAGTTTTTTCAAGGCCTGACCCTTGGGTCAAAAATAGGTTACGCGTTTTGGGGTCAAAGTTCAACACTTTTGCAAACATGATAACTTTTCACATTTTTTACTTCATAACTAACTGGACCAATTTCACCCAAACTTAGTAGAAGGCATCCATAGGGGAAGGATGTTCATATTTGTTCAAATGAAGGGGTTCGGCCTCCAGGGGGCACCTTTTTGAGGGGCCAAAAGGGGGAAAATTTGACAAAATATCAAAAACATTCTTGTAATAAACTAGAAGGCCTAGAGCTTAATGCTTGGTATGTAGTAACTTTAGGGCATGGAGAACCAAGTTTGTTCAAGGCGTGACTCTTGGGCCAAAATAGGTTACACATTTTGTAGTCAACGTTCAGCACTATATATATATATTGCAAATATGTTAACTTTTCAAAGTTTTGACTTCTTTTCCAAACGGATCAAGTTTCTTTCAGAAAAAAATGTCTTCTAGCAACTTTAAATAACATCTTTGTTGGAACCATAACTGACATTGTGTTTCTATAATTCTGCTTAGTGAAAATGTATGGGGGAGTATTCAAGATCAAGAGAATAGTGTTATTGTAGACACAGACGAACAATAAACATTAAAATCAATTTAAAATTTAGGAGGGAATACAAACAATGATACAAAGAATATTTAAAGTATAAATTACAACTTAAGTAATAACGACAAGCTTGTGAGAGGCGGAAATGCATTTAAACACATTTTATCTAAAAGGTAAAATAATATCTCTTTCTCTCTCACACTTCACAGCCAATCCTTAATTACTTTTTACCAGAGAAAAATATTATGAAGAAGTGACAGAGGACTGTGATTTTGTCACGAACTCGGCAATCCTCGTTCTCAGTGGACAGCAAATGCGAAATGTAATTGCAAGCAATTTCTGTCTCACACAACCAGTGGGGATAGCTTCTATATAATCGTTTAAGGCCACTTTGTTTTCATCCTCTTCCCTGCTTGTTTTTGTTCTGTTTTTGACATTCTGTTCTTTCCCTACACCGATTATTGAGATGAATTGGTGAATATGGCAGTTTTAAATCAATTTTACTTTTATTGTTGAGAGTAGATATGCCCAACAACTGTTCAGAAAGAACTGCAGATTTAATAACACATAACTTCATCATGCGAGAAATATTTTAATGCACGTCATGTAATGCTCCAGTGGGCTCTCGTTTAAATTTGCTGAATAAAATACAAGGTTACAAATTACATGTTTCAAAGTAACAATTATAACGCGAAACAGAGAGCGCAAAATGTTTGAATTTAAGACCAATTATCGCTGCACGCAATGCATCCTTGTAAATGTCCATGCATTAGATTCAGCACCTAATAGAATGTGCATAGCGCTCTGTACAAATGCTTTTTTGGTCTATCATCACCACGGCGCGTAAATCTATCCGATTAAGAAAGCTTTAAGATCAATCTTTTGCCGTCTTACATTCGCCTTTCAGATTACTTTTGCGAGAGATATTTCACGTTACAGCTACAGAATTTAATCTCAGATCAAATGATCAAATCACCGTATTATTATTGGTAATGTGGGTTCCACTATAGATACGGGTTACTACGACTTTGGTACGAATGTTCCTGTAACGCAATGTATAACTTGACGTGTCAGAGCAAGGTCAAGCAGCCCGCATTACTCGCAAACAGCATGCACAAACCATTGCATTGCACTTTAAGTATTGCTGTCAATCCTTTCTAAATGCGGTCACCGCGACAATTTCATGACGTCACGTTGCAACTAATAACACTGTAAATCAAATCACCAACTTGAAATTGAAACCAGTAAATCTTAACGAGATCTTGGTTGTGTGTGACTTTTGTGAATTGAACATGGGAACTACTACTTCGACATTCAATGTCAAGTACAATATACTGATCATACTATGTACTACAAAAACACAGCACAATCAGATAATTTAACTATGTACATTTATTATAAAACAATGTTATTCTTGATATTCTATTGTATTAAGTCGGTCACGTGATTCCCTGTAAAAAGTGATAAGGAAATGCCCGCTTACGTGCAGGAAACGTTGATTGGATAGTGATATTGACTCGGTCTGCTTAAAAATAGTCTGGTTCTCTGTAACAAATTTGCATTGATCGCTTGCTTTACAATTATTTTTTATTAAAAACAACATTGACTAGATCTGTCTATAAACAGAATTTCGTTTTGTCATAAATTACTATTTATGTAATAAGTGATATTGATAACGCTGACAGGTTGATTAAATGAAATTAGCGATACTGTTGTGACCGTCTATAAATAGATTGTTGTAATGTCTTTAAATCTTATTATACCTATTTTTATACTAAAACAATTATAGCCTTTAGAAGATTTCGGTAGATACATAGAGATTATTACATAGTAAAATCCATATCACATGCCATATCAGCCCGATAACCCAATATCAGACGGAGATCAGAATGATGGCACACTTCTCCTTGTCCAATCCCAGTTCATTAATTTATTAACAATATCCGTCTTTTAATCGAGTATTGACTAAATCATCCTTTACTATTCAATTCGTTTTAACCTCAATTTTGTGGTTCAATTATACAAGAAACAAACAGTTATATTAGTTTGACTAATATGAAGACAAAAGCAAGTGTACTGACGATATGTAGACTAAATTTGTGGTGATTTTCGAAGTTTTCAGTAAGAAGTATTGCCAATATCATACTATGAGTCTACTGTGTATTTCAGATAGTGTTGAGGTGTTTGCAAAAAACATTCAAGACAAGAACACACAATAGGTACCAAATGCAAAATAATAACTCCTTACATTCCGTCGGCTGTGTTAGATATCTGAGACATTTGATAAAAAAAGAAAACAGCCTAAACTTACTTCGAAGCGGAGATTTTTGTCGCCATATTGAGTGTTGCAAAATCCGTTTTAGTCACGTGTTTAGTACCCCTGTGGTTAGAATGTATGGCCTTCACGTATTGGCTGATTGTGAAACAAGACAAACACGTGACACATGTAGGCTTTTGTTTGCCTTAAAGTAACCTTTATGTTTTGATGATTTTTGATGATTTTTAAGTTAAAATCTGTACACTTCAGTGAATTTTTTTTATAGTTTCAATTATAATAGATTTTATTAATCGATAGTGGACTTTTTCCCATACAAATCCCGTCTGTCGCCCGGCGTAAACTTCTAACATTTTCGACTTTTTCTCCTCAACTCCTGAACTTATTTTAACCAATGTATTCCTCGAGGAAGAGGATTTAGAAATGTTCAAATGATGGGGTTTAGTCTCAGGGCGCCACTAGGGGGAACAGTGGGTGGGGGAGGGATTGACAACAATTAAAAAAAATCTTCTTATAAATTAGAAAACCTAAAGCTTAATGATTGGGTATGTATTAACCTTATATCATACATGTAGCCAATCACATTTGTTCAAGGTGTATCCCTGGGGTCAAAAAAAAGGTTTCGCGTTTTGAGGTCAACGTTCAACACTATAGCAAATATTGACTTTCAAATTTCGATTTCTTCTCCAAAACCACTGGACACATTTCATCAAAATATAGTAGGATGCATCCCTAGGATAGAAGATTCAGATTTGTTCAAATGATGAGGGTCTGCCTCCAGGGGCGCACATAGGGGCGAAAATGTCAAAATCTTCTTCTTAAAGACTAGAAGGCCTAGAGCTTAATGCTTGGGATATATATAGTAACTTTTTGGCATTGAGAACTAAGTTTATGCAAAGCGTGACCATAGCGTCAAAAATAGATCTTGGGGTCAAAATTCAACATTACAAATACGGTAAATTATTACATTTTAGACTTCTCCAAAACTACTGGACATGATTTTACCTAACTAATTAGGAAGTATCCCTAGTTGAAGGGTATTCAGATTTGTTCAAACGATAGGGTTGGTTGTCCAAGAGGCGCCACTAGGGGGACAAAACAGGGAAACTATTTATTATAAAAACCAAAAATTATAGGACTGTTTCAACCAGATGGCCGTAAATACCAAATGGGCCTCTTGTTTATAAAAACAATATATTTTTGATCCACATAGGTATCCTTAATATTTGAGTCAAATAACTTATTTTCTTCGAATATTCTTCATTCGAGATATTGTGTTAATATTGCCTGCATTCGACGGAAGGCCACAATGGATTATATAATCAAGTATTGGTTCTTTTCACCTCTTTATTTTCTTATCAGTAGGACTCTGTCCTTGCAATCAAACCATCTCGGCCTATTCCGGAATAATACCTTGAACGTGTGCCGTGTTCGGAAACTAGATTTTTCCAAAGCAACTCGATAGTGCAATAGCTCCGCCCATAATAAGCACACCCAAGAAAAAAAGTAGTGTCAATTTGCATATGCATGTACGTGATTTTATATACAGATTATTATACAATATACATGTATTTACATTTGATAAAACTAACTGTAAAAGTTCGTGTTTATGACTTTGGTTTGTTGTTTCACACTCCAGAAGTTGTTTAATACGTGTAGAAGGAATACGTCAATCAGCATGGTTTGACGTTATTACATAAAACGTTATCATTAAAGATATCAAGAGATAAAGGTAATTTCTGTGACATGTATACGTAAACGGAACTAAGTGGCTTAATATATTACCGCAGACTCCTGTAACGCGATATTGTAGTATTGAAACCAATTAATATTGTTCGTGCCTCGATGTGAGTAGTGCAATGCAAAAAAGTCCCGCTTTGCTGTAAAATGTACTAATGTACTAATGTACTATTGATATTTATTGAAATACATTCCGCAAATCACCAAGAACTATGCATCTCGAAGTGAAATTGTGTGCACCGGCAATATGATTAACGGTAATTTTGTTGTTTATCGTTCATATAACCATCTAAAATTATGATTCAAAGAAACATGTAAATTAAGGTAGTAAAACTAATAAATATGCGTAGATATTGTTCAAGATGATGATAACGGTGACATGAAGCATGTTTATAGCATTGCTGGTACCTATTCCAGATTTTAAGTAAACGGACGTAGCTAAACTAGAGTTATATAAAGCATCATCATTATAGCACTACTATGGTGGCTGATGTGTATCATTTATAAAGACTCACCATACGATACAGTAACTATATTTATTTAATACCGGGTCGGTGGCTCAGGTGTAGAGCATTCGCTTCGTGATCCGGTAGGCGGGGGTTCGAATACTGGCCGCATCAAACCTATTACGTTAAAATACGGTAATCTTCTCGCTCTCTGCATCTTTGGGTAAGAGAAGGACTGGTTGGCTCGGTGTCTGGATTATGTGTCGGAGTGAAGTCTCATTACAATGTTTCTGCAGTGTGGTATTTCAGTGAGACAGCACTATAAAGTCGCCATAAGTGCGCACTGTCACAAGCAGACACCGTCTCGATATGACCTAGACATAGGTTGAAAAGACGTTTAACCCCAATAAAACAAACAAACAAACAAACATAGTTATTTAAAGCATCACTTTAGCATTGCCGATACCTGTTCCTGACTTATACGTAATGACGTGACAGTTCTAGTATATATGTAGTTCTTTAAAGCATCATTATCGTATTTATTATACCAGTTTCTGTCTTTTAAGTACGGACATAGTGATACTAGCATATATAAAATATACAGAACTGCTGCAGTTCGTGGAAAAACACCATGAAACTAATGTGATCACAAGAAGTCCGTTTCTACGATGGCCTATAGAGGCCGACACAACTCATAGCTAGAGTTACAATGTTTTGTACATGTACATTTTTGTGTGAATGATACTGCTTAGGTATGAGTAAAGTATATGATGTGTACATACGAATAGTACATGTACACATCTACTACTTAGGTATGAGTAAAGTATATGATGTGTACATACGAAATGTGTACATGTACACATCTACTAC
>JAUMGZ010123213.1:0-17308 GCA_032359645.1 Pododesmus macrochisma
TTAAAAGAACCTCGGCAAGCCTCGGTTCTTTGTAAAATCTGAAAATTAACTAACTCTAGTGAGATAAAACCCGATATCCCACCCTAACTCGTTGCGGAACCTATATTTATCTCATAAATGTGAATATTTCACTCAATAATATTTAAAGTAGTTATTTTCCTAGTTTCGATTCACTCAAAATTGCCAGTTCCGAAGTTAGTCTTTACAGAAATAGACTTTTAAAAATACCATTTTAAATATATCAGAAGCTGTAACTTTAAAATAACAGAATGTCAACAATTAATTGGTGTATGACTTGTCATTTTAGCTAGAAATAAGAAATATTTGAAGCTGGAAAATTGTGATTCAAACCTTGTAAAATTATTGTATTGTAATTCAAATCTTTTGTACAATTAAAACTTATTAAAAAACCAAATTTCGAATTATATAGTCACAATATCTAGATTAAAAGTTGAGATTTCGAGTTCCAAAGTCCAAATTTTGAGATTAATAGTAAAATGTACAATGTTTGTCTTATTTTAACATGTATAGTTTTAATTCTTAATGCAGCACTTTCAAAATCAAGAGATTATATCTCATTTTTAACTCTTGAATAATTTATTACTTAGAGGCAAGTGTTAAACTACAGATCTTATATACATAAAGGGGATTAACACAAAACGATCTAAAACAAAACTCACCTAAATATCCTTCATGGCATTTACATATGTAACTAAGGTCCTTGACCTCACAATCACCATGGTTACAAGGGTAATCAGCACAGGAGTTATAGATTTCACAGAGACTACCATTATACAGGCGAGGACAGTAGCAATGAAAGCCGTCATCTGTGTCTTCACAAGATCCAGAATTCTGACAAGGAGAAGACTCGCACGCACTGATGAACATCTCACAATGTCTGCCTGATCAAAGTCCAATAAATACAATTCAGACAGATATCAAGTAAACTAAGTTAAAATGACATCAGAACAATTAACTAGGACAGAAAAGAAACTATATTTCAACTTTTCTTTCAACATACAAATTCTTATTATTTAGGACATATCCTTCATTTAGTTTTTATAGACAATGTAATTCCTTTCAACATTATATTCTTTAAAATTTGATACTATTTTAGACAAAGTCTTGAAATGTAGCATATTGGCTCTAATATGCTAACAATTTTACCAACACACATACATGTACATTTTACTTCAACTTTGAAGAGAAATTGCACAATACACACTAGATCTATTAGTGATTTACTAACTTCATTAATATATAGGGTACGCTAAACTACAGACTTAAACAGAATCAGTTGTTACCTGTATACTTTGGTGGACAAACACAGGTAAAGTCGTTAACACGGTCCTCACAGGTAGCCTGGTTCATACATAGATTTCCTACACAGTCATCTATATCTGACTGACACCTACTGCCAGTGTAGCCAGGGGAACAGTCACAGGTATACTCTTCCCTCTGATTAACACATGCACCACCATTCAGGCAAGGATCAAAAGTCTCATTCTTACAAAAATCTACCACTGAAAGAGAATTATACAGAATACATAAGATCATAAGTCTCATTCTTACAAAAATCTACCACTGAAAGAGAATTAAACAGAATACATTGGATCAAAAGTCTATTTCTTACAAAAATGTATAGCTAAAATTTAGTTACAAAGAATAAGTCACATACATATACAGCTCCAATCAAGCATAATATAGAAGTCTCATTCTTACAAAAACTATGACTGAAAGAGAATCATAGAGAATACATCCTCATTCAGGCATGAGTCAAAAGTTTCATTCTTACAAAAGTCTACAGCTGAAAGAGAATTATAGAGAATATGTTAACAAATAAGTTCATACTCTTCAATATATTCATGTTATTGACATATACCAACTTGTACAGGGACCTCATTGTACTTATACATAATTTTGGAGATGAAAATTAAAAAATTAAGTAGAATTACTTATTGAAGAAATATACCTTGACATTTATCAATTGAAGATGATCCTTCATTAAGAGTGGTCAAGTTATCTGGACAGAGTATACAGCTGACCGCTCCCATTGTTGGCTGAAATGTCCCAAATGGACATTGTATACAAGGCTGTAGTCCATAACTCATATTGTAAGTACCCGGCAGACACTGTGCTGTAATAAACAAATAGTTATCTCCCTTTCAAAAGATCTGATAGAGACACTAACCATAACTCATGTAAGTAAATAGAATACTATACAGTACAAAATCACAAAGTTATCTCCCCTTATATAGATCTCATATATAGTGTCAGACACTGATAACACATATTGAATGTAGATATTCTGCTGTAGTTATCTCCCATTGTACAGAATGATCTTAAACACAGTGACACTAAAACTAACTTATATTTTATGTACCTGGTAGATATTGTGCTGTAATAAACACATTGATATTTCATAACAAATTATATTTCTACGTTGACTAGTTATTTATTTATAAATACAATTTGTCTTATTGATATTGATATTCAAATTTTTAATGAATTTGTTACTGTACTTGGCTAAATCACCAAGTGATTTGCCCTTACAGTCATATTATTAACTGGATATGATGTAGTGGTGATATACCTTTACAGTCAGTCAGACTGGCAGCCACACCTAATGCTGTGGTGGTGTTTTTTGGACACATTTTACAAGTTGTTTGTCCCAGGAGTTGTTGATAAGACCCAAGATCACATGGTGTACAGGGTTCAAGTCCTGTGTCGGAATACTGTCCTGCACTACACCGGTCTAAAATAAATCAAAATTCATTTCATACAAATGTGTGTACATCAATTTAACAACTTGTTTATAGTAACAAGTGATTCCTATTAAAATCCACTCTTTATAATCCATAAATTTTCACTTTTTATATTTACATACAGATTATCACTTCAATCATTTATTAACCCAAATCTGAATTTTAGGAAACAACTAAACGTTTAGCTAAATGCATGTACAACTATTTCGATTAATGGATGTGATAACACATTGCTTACTTAAAATTCTTTCAAATACTTAGAATTAATAAAATATTGCACTCATACTGCTCTGAAACAAAATGAAATTGTCTCCCTTGAAATGCAGCTTGAGTGTACCTCTCAATACATTTATGATGTTATGTCAAAGTTAACATTGATTTGTCAAAATTGTTTTTGTTCAATGATAATGATAAGCTTTTCTAGAAAATTTACTGAGCTTAGGCAGATTAAAAAAGTACTCATCTGGTACTTACTTTTGCAAGAAGTTGAGTTAGTTGCTCCACGTGCTAGAGTTGTCTGCCCTCTAGGGCAATGTTTACAACCTGTCTTACCCTCTTCATCTTGGTATGAGCCAACAGGACAGGCACTACACATGTTATGCATAGCAATATGGTACGTTCCAGGAGGGCAAGCAACTGTAGGTAAAGACAATGAAATATTAACTGTTTCCTTATGAATTGAATTTTTAACATGCTATTTGTAAATAGGTAAAGCCATTTTCCAAGTTCCTAACTGCAAAAAACTGCTAGATATGAATGATCATTTTATTAATTTAGACCTATCAGAGCCATATCCTAAAAACTCTTTTAGCTAGAAATAAGGAATAGTGTTAACTGGTGGAAAATGGTGATTTGTAACAAGGAAAATGACTGTACAATGGCAAGAACAAAGAACAGACAGTTAATTGTACAATTTACTGTAATCTTCTAGCATAATGCAGTTTGAAACTTTGTTTTCTATTAAACATAACATGTCTTTGAAATCTAGACTTTGAATAGATTCAATTACAAAACAATTTGTACCATTCTTGAAATTCTTACACATAAATAACATACCACACATGACATAGAATCTTTTCTTCCTGATGAAGCCTTTTGGACATAGTTCAAAAACAAGTTTGTATGGAACAGGTATGTTAGGATGTGGCTGATCTAAGTACAATCCTACATGTTGTGAACTGTTTGTTCCAGTCGGCACAGAGATATTAGTTTTTTTGAGTTCGTTATCAATAGTATATTCCAGTCGTCTCAATCTGTTCAGAAGGTGACTCTGTGACAACCTCTCCATCAAAGCATGATTAACAGCACTGGCATTTACAGAAAAGCCAATGTTTATGTATTGTCTGGTTTCATTCGTTGTAGAATTAGAGACATCAGGAGTAATGCTACGTTTTTTTCTGTTTATTATGATTTTGTTTTTGAAATTTTGGTCGTGATTTGAATTCATAACCTTGACCCCTCGTTTTCGTCTAGGTCGGGCACCACAGGTTACCATTATTTTGTTAACTTCGCAGTATATATCTCCACATATGTCCCATGAATGACGCTGGATCTTTGTGTGAAACATGTCCTCAATTTGACTTTTGACACTTTCACAATCACCATTGAAGTAGTAATAATCATATTCAGCCTGCATCATTGCATTTCCAGGGTAATGGACATCTAGTACAAAATAACGTTCACAATAAAATGCAAAGTACAAACAACCAATGACAAGTATTAACTATTGCTCTATTTTTTATTATTTAGGTTTTTTTTCTTCATTATATTCCAACAGCTAGCTGTCAGTTTGTGCATTTTTTTGTTAAAAAGCATAGGTAAAGTTTTTATAATTCTCCCCTGGCATTAATACATTCTTAGAATTTTGATCCTGTATAATCTTAATACTTGCAACATGTGAATCATTGGTTCAGGTTTTGTGGTCTTTAGTAATATTTAAAATGTTAATCCTTTCAAATCAATAAATCAAAAATGAATATCATTATATACTTAAAAGAAAGCATCAATGTTGTGATAACATTAGAATTTCTCAAATGATTTGTCATCTTTGTCCATGGCACAATTATGAAATGCTATGGAATTCCATAGAAATTTTAAGTTTAAGATAGAAAATCTCAGAAGTTGGTCATTCCTCTTTGCATTGTCACTGCTTTCTTTATATGTTTACCAATTGAACATTAGTGACAAACTTACAAGAACAATCAGGCCAGAACTGTCCTGCATTCTTCAGCCGCCATCGTCCAGACAGATCACACTTGTATAATGCTTGAGGAAAGTTATAAAAGTCGTAGTTTACATCACACTGAACAGCACACTGCTGTAACCATGTTGGTGTGGAAACACAAGTCAAACTGCCGTGTAGCGGGGCTGAGGGAGGGTCACATTTTCTCCTGGTCATGTTGACCGTGAACTGACAGTGAGCTGTCATGCCTGTCTCTAGTGGACCACAGTAGACAGTGTGCGACCCTAGAGGGAACAGTGAACCACTCTGTCTGGTACATTGATAGTCCACCGACTGGTTGTTGTTGTCTAGAAAGACAGGATTCTCCCATGATACCTCAGTCTCGATGCCCGCTACATCTGCCATGTTTATATCATCTGGACAATACACGTTCTCTACAGTTCTCTCTGTAATAAAATATAAAAAGTCTGCTATAAGATATAGCAAGATCCAGCATATTAACCTGTTAACGTGTGGTTATGAAAAATAACTATGCAAGTCTTGCTTTGATAGAGTAGTCTATACCTTATAATTTGCATCAATGTTCTCTTGTATGTATGAGTGAGTGAGTGGTTATTTTTAACCTTCACCTTTGCATTGGACACAACAGACAAAGACTTATAACAGTTTAGAGACTCACATTTGAATTGGTGAAACAGAAACAGATTTATTTGAATAACACCAGTAACGTTAGAAATTTTCATATCTCTAATATATATATTTTCACATGAAGTAATGTCAAAGTAAAGAGTAAGAATTTAAATAAATTTGATAACTTTGAAAAATTGATAAGATTTTGCTAGTGTAAGCCAGGTTGTTATTGGTGTGGATGTGTTTTATTTGTTTTATAGAGCTGAAAGCTGAATATTTATTGTTTTGTGGTTTCCACACAAGCTGTACTAGAGCCTGTGAGTCACAGATTTATGTGTAACCCCTGTAAACTTTATATTTGTACTGTATATTAGTAGTAAGTATTAACAGTAAATCTTAAAGATGTTTTTAAAATGTATTTGATTTGTGATGTAGTATTGTAGTTGATCAATGTTAATATAGAGGAAGAGTAGTCTCCCCTGCTCGTCATATGTTTCAAGATTTGTTATATGTATTTGAAGTGTAACACATTTAAATGTTACACTTGTCAGAGTAATATTACGTAATATTATTATGCTTACATTTGTATTGTATAATTATTTAAACATATGTAATTATATTTTTAATTATGATGCACCAATGACAACTGAGTCTAGAAAAATTAAACATTAAACCCTTTGACAGGCTCTCTTATTTGTTGGGGAACCCTGCTTCATATGTATTGTAATTATACTCATGAGCTTTTATGCTCAAAGTCAATAAAGAAAAAAAGAAATTTAATTTTTAAAACAAAATACTTCAAGTGAGTTGTAAGGTTGTTACATGCATAACAAATCCAACAATATAATATACAAAGTACAATTTATTTCTGTTGATCAATCCTTCTAAGTACAAGCTAATTTTTGTATCCAGAAATTTTCCTACTCTTTTTCAGCTGGGTCTAAGGTCCAACAGATGAATTTTTAAGTGTAAAATGGCCAAATTGGCAAGAATATGATTTGGAAAAGAACACAACAAATTATGTATATCATTTTGAATCATGTTTAAATCTTTTTTTTATTTTCATAATTACACAATGTATTTAAATATTAAACTACTGTTAGCCAGCCTAATACTGTGTTACATTTCCCTTGTTTCATTTTACAGCTGCACTTTTCTTTTTCTCTCCGCTTGTTTTCTCTTTTTGACATTGCCATTTTTGGGTTGACATAGGGATTTTTTAATATTTTATTTTTACATCGGGAAGTGTCTGTTAACAGTACCTCAAACAGATTAGGAAAATCCCTGCTATCAAAAATAATTTATAGCATACTCATTAAAAAAAAAATCATTTTTAGCCAGGCACTTTTTAAATGTCGTGTTCATCATGACATGCTATTTAATATGAGGAATTCA
Organism: Pododesmus macrochisma; assembly: GCA_032359645.1. Lineage (NCBI taxonomy): Eukaryota > Metazoa > Mollusca > Bivalvia > Pectinida > Anomiidae > Pododesmus > Pododesmus macrochisma. The sequence continues at coordinate 6,973 of JAUMGZ010123213.1, forward strand.
TATGTTTCACATAAATTAATCTCAATCATTGTTTAATGTAGTATCATATTTCAGAGCTTACATAAACAATAACACAATAGTATGTATATACATATCTCACCCACAACTAATATTCCAAATGTACAAGATGCCTGGTTACCAGCAGAGTCCCTAGCAACATACTCTATCCTGTGGTAGCCAGTCACCATCTTGGCAGGACTCTCCAACCATCCTCTGGCCTTGACCTGATAGTGTTCTGAATTATCCTTGACCTTTGGCTTTTGTTCATCCCAATGTACAAATGTAAAGTTACCCTGAGTGATTGGGATTCTGATGTCATCTGGGCACTGCAGACTTGGTGGTTCAACGTCTTGTGGAATATTAATGATTTTATTATATAGGAAAAACTGTATAATTCAAAATGTAGCAAAGCTTATGTTAGTAAATGTCACCTTAACTTGTATAATCATGGTATCTCTAAAAGCAAGGGAATGTTAAAATTAAACATAAGCTAGTATCAGTGAACCTATTTCTGTTTAATAATATGTAAATATATATTTAACTGTTTTAAAACTCCTTAGCTAGTACATATGTAGTCTGTTCTTAACAAAATGACATCATAAACCGCATCCTCAATAGTCTTTGACTGTATATAAATTCATATTGCACATTTTTATGAATACTTAATTTTTTTAATGAATGAAATTGATCAAATATGAAAAGTATATTCACCTATACATGTAGTTGATTGTAAAGATGACCACTGCCCAAAGTTATCACATCTCTGTACAGATGGCCCAGTTCTCTGGTAACCACGGTTACATCTTATATTACAGTGTTGCCCTGGCATTTGAAGTCTCAAGGTACAGGAAGTTGGAGTAATTTCCCCATGACTGACAGGTGGAATTCTGGGACATTTGGATTCTTTAAAAAACATTGTAAATTATCACAGTATCATGTTATATTAAAACTTAATGTGTCATTTACACTATACTGCATTTGTAAAGCAAAATTATAATTCAACATTTTATCTCCAAGGATTGTTCCTTCTTAAGCCCTCGGCATTTCTGGGTAAGAAAAGGCCTGTGTTGGCTCGGTGTCAGGATAATGTGACAGGTTGAAGTATTATGTCAATATGTCTGTAACATGATATTTCAGTAAGGCAGAACTACAAATTCACTATTAGTGTGCACTGTTAAAAGCAGACACCAGCTGAAAGGGATGTTAAACAAAAATAAAACAAACGTATTAAAGAATCATTCTTTCAGTTTATTTGTGTACAATTTAAGAACAATTCAAATACATGTACTGTTAAATAATTCCCTCAAAAGGTTAGAAAAGGCGAGAGAATATAAAGTATAATTTTGATGATAGGCTTGATTGCAGAAAGATAAAAGTCTTACCCACACACCACGTGCGAGTTCCTGACCATATGCCATGCCTTGAACATAGTCTGAGTGTATCCCCAAAGGCTCTCCAGCCAAGGTCACAGGTCACCATAAGACTGCTACCAAACTCTGTACTGTTATTGTTGTACTCGACTATTGCATGCTGTACACTCTGTCCATGGTACTCTAATGTATGACAGTCTATCTCTGTGTGTGAAAAAAAACATATCAAAGCATAAAATTCTCTTAACTTCTACAGACAAACAGTCATTGGGACAACAAATTCAAAATAGGCTACATAGAAAATCATTCTTAACAGGTTATTTATATAATGTGTACAGCCCTAGTTATATTTACTTTTGCATTAGAATTTACATACTTCTTGACCATTACATGAAAATGAAAGGTAAGCTTTGACTTGATAATTGTAAACTAAAATTAACCTATGACACACTTAATTAAGAAACAGCATCATACTCTGACAATTTGGAACATGTCCCGTCCAGTTTCCATTGCTCTCACATATCATTGCAGGATGACCATTCAATCTGTAACCATCGTCACAACTGTAGTGACATGAGTCACCAGGGCTGTTCCTACAGTCAACATGTGTCGATATTCGCTCATCTAGAACCAAACCATTGACGTGGAACTTCTGTCCATGTGGAATGTCAGGAAGGTCAGAGCAGTTCCTTACTGTAGAAATAAATATATGCTCAGGTAACAACATGCAATTTTAAAGAATTTAAATTACAGTTTTCTAAATGACATATGTCAATGCCATTTATAATGACTTATCAGTGCTGTGACCTGTGGTTATTATAAGCCATTCAGAAAGAAGTAAATTTCCCTAGGCACCATGGTGGCACAGTACCAAGTGTTATAGATAATAGGTTATCTTGTGGGTTCTTTATCTTACTATCAACAGTATCAGAATAGCACAAAAAGTAATTAGCTAAGTGTCTGAATTATGCAATGAAGTTGGGTGTAACATGTCAATGTGTATGTGTCGATATGTTCCAGTGAAAAGGCAATCTAAAAGTCAGCCCAAAGTTGGCATTAACACAAGCACTAAAAATTACATAATAATTCGTAACATGAGATACATCTAAAGTGTTGTTGTTTCCATTCTTGGAACCCATATAAACTGAATTGTATACAAGAAACAGATATAACACCAAAAAATTATAAAATATAAATTAAGGAACTCCATAAAATGTCATGATTTCCAAAACTCCATGTTCCAAAAAATAATACTAGTTACTCTTTTTTGGTCATCAATTTTAAATTGAAATTTAGTATGGGTTTTATTCTTCAAATTTTCAATTTGCAAAATTTCTGGCAAATTGCAGAGATAAACTTAATCTTACAGTGACATGGTTGCCCAGGCGTATCTCGATGGTATGGTGACACACACTGACAATGACTGATGTCTGTTGTACCTGTAGACACAGTTTTGGAATGTTCAGGACAACGCCTACATTTGTGTGGGGTCAGTCCAGTCTTGTAATAACCAATTGGACAGGCTATAAAATAAAGTAATACATATTATCACTATCTAGGAGAAATTATGACAAAATTCAATACATAATATATTTCATCCTAATGGTTAAAATCATCATATAATATAAAAAAAATTAACTTTTAAGAATATAACAATTTGAAACATCATTTTATAATTACTAAATTCTCCAAAAGTTTGCAGTGCATGTTGCCAACTACCAATTATTACTGTTTTCTTTATAGGTGAATGTTCAAATTGACAATCTTTAATTCAAAGAGATAACATTATACAGTCTCAGCATGTTTTGATTATAATAACTGTTTTATATCACACAATAAATAAAGAACAAGTTTGTCTCAGTGATCATTTGACAATCTATTGTCACAATTGAACACTGAATTTTACCAGGTCCTTTTATTAAGACACAAACGATTACTCCTTTATTATTTGACTTGCCAATTAATATACCAATTCGCATTACCTGTGTACCAATCACGACAATGTTAAAACCTGCTGTGGTAGATACATTATGTAAGTGGTAGAGTATTTGCTTCATAAGCAGGAAGACAAGGGTTTGAATTCCTTGCCGCATCAAATTTAAGACATTAAAATGATGCAATTTTTTCACTCCCTGCTAAGCACTTGGCATATCTGTGCAGGAGAAGGACTGGTTGGCTCAGTGTCAAAATAATGTGACCGAGTAAAGTATTACGGCAATGTGTCTGGAGCATGATCAGATATTTCAGGGAGAAAGCACTATAAATTGCCATCAGAGGGCTCTGTCACAAGCATATGACTTAGACATGGGTTTAAATGGACATTCAACCCCAATAAAACAAACAAAAACCCTTTACAATGTCAATCCATCAATCTTAGTATGCTAGTACTGTCATTCTAGTAACTCACATATTATGTGGAGTCAACAAAAATTTACTTACGAGAACAAGAGTATCCATCACCTTTATAACCGGGACGACACACACACTGGTAGTCACCTGACCCAGTTGCACATGTACACTGAGCATGCTCAGAACATCCTCTGTGACACCTCAGTCTGTCATGCATCACTACCCATTTCTCATCCTGCTGATCTGATAACAATTGAAAGAACAAATAGTATGTTATAATCATTGTCAATCAAAATTACTCATATTATTTTGATAAAAAATTATATGAGCTAATCTTTTAGAAATCTACAGTTAAATTTTACTTTAAGTTAGATTTTAACCAACTTTAAATTTCTCTTTAACACAACAAAGATACATGATATGATGGTTTATAGTAATAAACAATTGTTTTGTTTGAAAGATTATTCCATACAATTCTAAAAGACTTAATGTAAAAATTTGCATGAAAGTCCTTAAATTTTTTCAGTCATTCTAGATTTAACCCCAAAACTTAAGTTTCAATAATATGGGTTTTCTAAAGAAAACGGTATTATCAATATTTCTATTCATTGGTACCAATGTGTAGTTTAACCTCTTCAGTATACCATTATGGCCATTAGAATATCTAAATATATATATATATACAGAGTACCCTTCATTTTTTGGTTTATGCATCCAAAAACGAATTTTTCATATGATTATTCCTGAAATAAACATATTCTACAATATTTACCTTTGAATGATTCAAAAGAGACACAATATTTACCTCTGTGAAGAGACCTTGCTAGCTGTCTAAAGCTACTGAAGTCAGGTAGATAGTATGTATGATTGGGTGAGGGGGTGGCTATAGAGCTTAACTCCATCACATCAGCATTCTGAACACCAAAAGCATAAATCTCAAGCTGTGGACCATCAGCACTTGTATTCCAGGTCAGACTCCAATTCAAAGCCTGGAGCTCTACTGAGGCGCGGACTGGTGGGGGACCAATATTTGAACGCCCATCTGTCAGGACAAACACTGCCTTCTTTGCTGACCTCCTTGACCTGTATAGTATATTTCGCACAGTCACTAATGCATCATGGGTAGCTGTGTATCCGGATAGATGTTTTTTCACCAATTTTTGTCTTATGCGCTTCATGAGTGAACACTTATTCTCCAGACTCTCGCTTAGATCATTGATATCGATGCTAACAATCGTACTGTATGTCACTATGGCAACTCGGGTGTTCTCATTGTCTATAACAAAATGCTCCAGTAGTGATCGGACAAAGTTAATCATGGACTGCCAGCCTGGTGACTCAACGCTTGCTGACCGGTCAAGCACAAACACCAAGTCCACTTGGAATGTTGAATATTTATTGTAAAAGTCAGTCAATGTTTGTCTCCCCTGTTCTAATGTTTGATAGACAGTGTCAGTTGAGTGAGTTTGGTTCATGCACAGCACTAATAGAACTGTCAATACTTTATATATTAGGATGTTCATTCCTGTATGTAGATCTAGTTAAAACTGCTTAAATTCTTGAAGTATAAAGCATTTCTCCTGATGCTGTAAAACAATTAAAAATTTAAAAACAAATCATTAAATTTTATTTTATTTAAACATAAGTTTATAATTTAGCACAGAAACAAAACATTCTTTAAACACAGTCAAAGTTCACAACGACATGAACCAGAGACCCAAAACACATGTCACACAAAGTTGAGCTAGGTTACAATGAGTTCTTTTAATCAATCATATTATAACTTCTTTTTTGCCCCTTCATTTTTGACTCTGGAAGTGGCCCCCAGGAGCACAGTTAGGACCAATTGAGACCTACACATCAGAAGGAAGATACATATTAAATATGAAAGTAGAGAAAGATATTAGAAGTTACATTACAATATGCATCTATGTTCAACTTGGACCCTTATAAAACAAAAAAACTATTTTGTTACCCCTGGGTCACACTTTGAACAACAAACTTTGTTCATAATGGCCCAATAATATTGATGCTACATATGAAAAAATCCTAGTTTACTAAAAGATGTTTGTGGCTTCCCAAAGGGGTTGAAAACCCTCCTTTGGACAACTCTGAATTGTCCTTCCCCCAAATAAAAATGATAGAATTTTTGTATACACATATCAATTTCAAAGTTGTATGAAAAAAGCAAAGAATATTTTGACCAAGTTTCAAAGGTCAAGGTCAGACACTTCAGAAACCTTAAAATACCAATTTTTTCGAAAACATTAGACTTTTTGTTTACACATGTATATTAGATAGTTGTAGGAAATAATGGGAAGAATATTTTGACAAAGTTTCAAGGTAACAGGGTCAAAGGTCATGGTCACCAACACTTTAGAAGCCTTTTAATGCCAATACTTTCTCGAAACCATTACACTCTTTGTATAAAGTCTCAAAGTCATGTGGTTAAAGGTCAAGGTCAAGGTCACTGACACTTCAGAAGACTGAAAATGTTAATTATCTCCAAAACCATGGACTTTTTTTTATACACATATGCACTTAACAGTGGTAGAAAATAATGAGAAGAATATTTTGAGGGCCTGCTATGACTTGTTTAAAGTTTTCCATTCAGTTTCCAATAATAATTATACCTCTGAACACCACTACTTTTTAAATGTATTCCAGCTTATACTCAGTTGACTGTTTAGGCTCTTTGGGTCTCTTGTTCTCTTTAACTTTTGTTCATATTTCTTTGAGCTTAGTTCCTTTGTACTAGACAAAGTGCTATTATAGTCTATATCTTACTATGAAATACATAACAATATTGAAAGATGTCATGTTGGCTTGGTTTGGGCTAGTTACTGTCACATGACTTTATCAAGTCGATTGTAAGAACGTAAAGAGTGCAGGATATCAGGAGTTTTGTTTCACCCACATCACGATCCACTTGCCAATCAGGCGAGCAATATATAGAAAAGGTAATCACCCAAACAGATTTTTTACTTGCCAATGAGAGCGGACAAGTTGATTTTTTGAACCCAGGACTACCTTAGGTCAAGATGATCTAGGTAAAATTCAGTAAATTCACAGTATTTTTTTTGTATTCAATTAAACCTGGTAAAAAATACTATACATTTTTGTTTGTGTAAATTTCGCTACAAATATAAAACTAATTTTGAAGAGCTTAAATGTAGCTATAGGTTTGATAGTAGCAAATCTGATAGACAGGTGGGGCGGAGTCTAGTGTGTTTTGTTGATTGAGGTATGGTTAAACTTCCTGGCCTTCTCTGATTGGCTGACGGAGAAACAATTAAATGAAAAGTATAATTTATTCATTTGTGGTTTGAACACATCATGTTTCTTTTATTATTTTTGGTTGTGAATGGCTGGTTTTTTCCTCGATTTATGAGAGTATTGGTGATTGAATGACTATATCTTTTTTTTATATACACTGCCCCTACATCTGAGGTGGAATAACTGATGGCCCAAGTACAAAATTTATTAGAAGGTATGGGTTGATATTTAATTTACAGCGTAAAGATCTTCTACAGAGTGAGACGTTACAATGAATTATATAGCTATTGATTTGCCACTGTCATCCCTATAGGTGGCCTTATCATATAAATCATGTGTACATTATCTCATACAACTTACCAAGATTCACAATATCTGTATAATTAAGTAAGGCACATATTAAAACAATTAATAATACTAGTACAAATAGGTACTCAATATCAATAAACTACCAATTTGAAAGTAAATTATTGATTATATGTATTCACTTACATGTATTTAGCATAGCATTCATTTTAAGTGCTACAAATGCTACAATTATAATGAAAATATTTACAAACAAAACTCTGTATTCTTACCTGCTGGTTGTAAGTCTGTGACTACATGCGTAAAACACATTCTCTGCTGTCCAATGATTCTTACAATAACCAGACTGTGGAGTGTCCCGTGTCCTGAGATAGTAAACAATTAAATAGTCATTATCTAACACATTAAACTGCTATCTACTGACCAATTAGTGTATTGAGCATTATCTTGTAACTGTGAAACAAAACAGCCTTTTTTTACTATGATAGGCCAGTCCTTATTAATCTTAGTTGCTCATAAAAAAAGAATGTATCTATTTCCCATAAATCCCACGTACAGCTTATACAATCACAATGACTTATAAAGGAAGAGCGTTTCTAAATACTAGAAACAATATTTTACATAAGTAATTAAGCCAATATAGTGCAGTTAAAATCTTAAATTAAGAATCAAGGGTACTTATAAAGCAGTCTTATATATTAAGTTTTTAATTGTAAATGACGAAGTTGACAATTATCTGTTACAACAATAAAAAGTTAATTTCAAAAGTTCTGCAGACTATAAATTGTGTGGGTATATCTATATATGTACACCACAGTAAACAAAAATAACAGAAATTGGGCATATAACTTACAGAATTTTAACTCATAGATAATATGGAGATAATTTCATCTAACTTAAAAGTTAATTTGAAGTAACAGATAATTAACTCTCTGTGCCTACATCCCACACGGCCAGTGTTAGGATAGCCAGTGTATCACTGTACAGGAATGCCAGGGGAAGTTGTGTCTTACTCCTCAGTACCACACTAAACACTGTACCTCAAGTACCTCTTACATACATAATATATAATATATACTTACACAAATTAATTCACTCTTAATTTTATCAATTATGTTATCACTTTTCATTAAAGATGCTGCTTATTGCTGTACAGCTGTAAACATGTCTTAAAGGAGGTAGTTGATGTACACATTTGTTTGTGTACGATTGTTAAAAGGACTTAATTGTTAAAAGGACTTATAATTATCTTCTGAGATGTTACCGTTGTATTGTATATAATTGTAATATACAGTTAAGGCAATACGCATGTGAGAAAACTACTTGATGGATTTTTCTAATTTTGTAGATGGACATTGCATATTCATTGATAAATGCTTTGAGAAAAATTCAATTTTAACTTTTTTAGTCAAAATCCAGTTTTTTGAGAAATTTGGTAAACTTTACAAATCCATCTCAGTGCAACTATAAAATTTACTAAAATAATAAATGAAACCTCAAAATCATGTAACAGCATATATTTATATATATATAGGTAATAATCATTATTATAAAATAATTGTCATACATTGTGTACTTTTTTGTTAAATTGAATTGATGCATATTGAAATAATTTGGAATTTCACAAAAAAAGAAATATCAGAAAAACTGTTTGATAAATTTCCCATATTTTTCTTTATATTGAAAGCTCTATAGTAAATAAGGATTAAAACACATGAATTTTTTTTTAAAGTAGTTTGCTCACCATCATATTGCCTTAAATGGAACCAAATTCTAGTGTTTTTTTATGATTGATAAATTGACATACTAGAGCCAAAGCAACAAGGAGTGGCATAGTGTTCAAGGACATGGAACCAAGTAAAACAAAAACATTCAAAGGCAAAGCAATGAGACCTGATCAAATATCACATAAAATATTCAAGACAGGATCGATGCAAGTTATACAGTTTCCCGTACTCTTCATAATCAAATATATATTAAGATGGGATATACAGAACAAAAAGGATATCGATGAACATACAATAGACCTATCAAAAAGTCACCATCAGAATGAAAGTTCAAACTGATACACACTTCAAACTGAAACCGGCATACAAAAGACGTAAGTCCATGGACATGGGCATATAAAAGGAAAACATTGGATGCACAAAGAAACAAAAATACAATTATTAACTAAACAAGAGGCCCAAAGGCCTGAACAGTCACCTGAGTATAAGCTGGAATATATTTAAGTAGTAGTGGTATTCAGAGGTATAATTGTTTTTGTAGGAAACTGAATAGAAAACTGTAAACAAGTCATAGCATGCCTTCAAAATATTCTTTGCATTATTTTGTACAACTGTCAATGCATATATACGTCTAAACAGAAGTCTACCGTTTTCAAGAAAGTTGACATTGTCAGGCTTTGGAAGTGTCTGTGGCAAAATGTTCCTCGCATTGTTTCCTACAACTCTCTCAAATACATGTGTATACAAAAATTCTACAGTTCTCAAGCAAGTTGGCATTTTAAGGCTTTCAAGTGTCAGTGACCTTGATATTTAACCCTATGACCTTGAAACTTTGTCAAAATATTTTTCACATTATTTACCTAAATGTACATACCTCTCATATATACATGTATGTGTATACAAAAAGCCTACCGTTTTATTTGTCATTAGAACTTTAAAGTTAGGCTGTTCAATTGATTTAATTAGTTGCCCAACATGGCTCAATTACAACAAGAGGCCCATAGGGCCTTAACAGTCACCTGAGAAATCCTAGTCAATTTTTTTACAAGTTATGGTCTATATAAAGATTATAAACATTGGGCAATAAATAACCCTGCAAATCAGGAGCTGTTGACATAAACTTAGTATAAAACACCCAACCAAGATGTGTATGTAAATAAGCACCACAACCCTAAGTCAAAATCTGATCAACAGTTCAATCTTGACAGGAAGTCGAAAATGTCTCAGAAAGACAGGGCAGCCATATTAAATGGGGTTGGGAAACAAATCTGAAAGGGGATCATGCAAAGAACACCAACATCAAGTTTG
>JAUMGZ010123324.1:5916-17302 GCA_032359645.1 Pododesmus macrochisma
TAACCAGTCCTTCTCCTAACCAGAAATGCTGAGCGCTCAGCAATGATCAAGAAGACTGCATAATTGAAACATGTCAGATGTAACTCGGCCGGGACTCGAGCCTCCACCTATCGGGACACAAATCGAACGCTTTACCAATGACGAATATTAATCGTACATACACATGCAATAAAACAGTTCAGACAAATCAGAATGTATATTACGTACTACTGAGAAAATAAAAAAATGAACCTTAAACTTCCATTATTTCTATATTTACATTTATCTTACAACACTACTTATTTTCTAATAACTTATTGATATGAATATGTTGGTAAGGAAATGTATGCATGGCAGTTATTATACACACTTTCGTTTACTCAGAACGAAGTAAGAATTAATGATCGAAGGACGACACCTAAACGATGAATGATGTTTACTATTTAATACATATATCAATTTACTATCATTGATCAATATAAATCAGATACCCACACATAATATAACATAAATATTAACATTCTATAACTGTGCACATGATCGTATTTAATACTCACACATCATTATAACGTGTATATTAACATTCCACAACTGAACATAGTCTGAACTTGAACAAGGCATATTATACCATTTGAAATGTGATCTGTGAATGATTTAAGTATATCGCCAGAATCGTCCCTATATAAGAGAATCAACACCGATATATAGTAACCTTTTCTTAGTTCTCACTAGTTTAGTGTTACAGGACACGGTAAAGGGGCGTTACTGATTAATAGCAACACATTCTCCCCCACGTCGTTTGGCGCTGAGTGGGCCCTTTGTTGTCCCCCATGGTGCGAAAGGGTACCTTGCAGGTTATAGGTGATAGTGTAAAGATAAATAAATACACAACAAATGTTTATTAAACGTATCGATATACACTCAGTCGACTGACCAATCAAAATATGGGGACCCTGTTGTGCGAACGTTACTAGTTGGTTATTTTTTCCTATGAATCATTAAATTTTGATTCGAATGAAATTGTGTGTGTTCTTCACCGCAGAGGAGTTATAAAACTTTAATTATATTGTTGTTTGCTACAAATGTTGGTTTATGTTTCTCTATATTATCCAATATGCTACATTTTGTGTCATTCAAATATTATGTATACTCGATGTACATGCATGCTTTCAACACTAATATTTCTACTAACAACGTGCCCCCACGAGGCCATTTCTGCGCTCAACCTGTAAGAGACCACGAGACCCCCACCCGACCACGCGAAGATACGGGACTTTAAATTCCGACAGTGTGCCTCTATAGCTTTGTTTTGGAGAATTTAAAGCCAGAGTTTGAATTATTAAATCATTTATATGGTCTACAGGTATTGTAAGGAAGTGTTTATTATTTTTAATCGAGCCTTACATATTTACCCCACTGCATGCTGTACACATTATGATACGGCTGAAATATTTAAATTGAATTAGTTTTAATGGTAAACTGACAAAAAGATAAAAATCAAACGTTTTACATGGGATTCTATGGCGTATTGTCAGATGGGGGTTATCTGCTTCCACGTAGATCTCCTTGACGTGTAAAAGGTCCATAGTACACAGAGACAGTGCTCCACAGTTGACATGGACGGTGGCATTCTGTTGGAGAATCAGTCATTATGTATCCATGAATTCAAGATGCTTCTGTGTTATGTGTAGCTCCGTCTACAGATACAGCATGGAATATTTTACTTTTAATATTGACAAGTGTCACACATATTAAATGGGGAGTTTAGATTATATTGGAACTCCAAGTTTTAATCACAATTATAAAAATATGAAAATGAACGTCAGTCCGAGGCAAAAACTTACAAAGGAACGGAAACAAAAAGGATTAGCATTACGTCAAAAATTGGATTCTATAAGTAAGTTTTGATTGTGTTCATTTTTTTTATAAACCTCTTCTAGTAAGTCGTGGAAAGTAGGACGGTGTTTTTAACATAGAGTTAGGGTTTCCGTCTCGCTTAGATGTGATGTCTATGGGTGACCAGACCCAGTTTGTATGTGTTTGTGTATGTTTTTCTACACTGAATATCACTAATTGACAAAACAAACGTATTTATATCAAGTGAGAGATTATAAGAGACTATCTACAGAGAACACAAATTATGTTTAAATAATTGTTTTCTAATTTTTAATAATTCATTTAATATCTTAATCATGATTTAATTTTTGAGTTCATGCTTCAAACATCTTTTTCTCAATTGGTATATAAACTGTTTAGTTTAGTTTAAACATATTTTATTGCCAGTGAGTTATAGCAAAAGGATAAGACATAAGTTGTTCCAACTTTCTAGACCTTCTCCTTATAAATACAATATTCAAAAACAAAAAAATTATACATTGTGGCATACAAATACACATCGGCAATATACAGTTATGTGCTTGTCTGCTGCCTACCTGAATCTACCTGTTGCAAGCAATGAAGCTGGAATGTAAATGCAACACAAACAATAACGAAAACGAGTAAAAAGTGTAAATATATAAAAAAAAAATATGACATTACTTATTCCATTACCATTACCTAGCCAAGCATTTTGTTGTCATTTATATACACGACAGACATTTAGTGATATGGACACAAACAAGCACAACAACAACAACGACATTTAACATAATTTGTTTTCTTAATTTCTCTTTCATTTTAAAGGATGCAATTTATTACACATTATGTTTGGTTGGCATTTAAAAAACCCCAAAAATCTATGTCACATGAATCAAACAAGCTATAGGTAATAGTTGTTCAAATATTTCATTCGTGTAAGCTAAAAACTTGGCTCTGAAGAATTATTCTATATAAGATCAACAGCGGTCATTTTGAATGAAGCCAGAGATTTGAAATTACCTGTAATTGATTAAACATGAATCTCTAGTTGTGCTTTGATAAAATATTGTTCGTCTGATATATACAAATGACAATCATGAAGACCATTGTGAAAAATATATTGACTACCTCATCAACTGAACAAAATGTTGATATAATTGCAGAACTTTTTTTTGAGTTGTGACTGTTTTCCCTGTTTAAATATTAGTAATATTTTTTTCAGTTTATTTTTACCTTAATTGTCACGTCGGTTTTAACCAAAGTAAGATTGGGTAAGGTTGCATTTACCATAGTTATGATAGAGTAAATAATGATAAGATAAAAAGACAAACGAAAATAAAACAGTTTGTTTTTGCGATACACTGGTCTGTTAATTACCTGTAATTACACAATTATACCAAAATTCACTTGAAAAATTGTTAAACTCATCAGAATATACTGGGTCTGAAAAAAAGAAATCAATGCTAAGTAGCAGTGTAAATATTCTTAAAAATGAACAAAGAAATCAACCTGTCCCATAATTAGACTGTGGCTCCTTTGCTTACAGAAAATTAAGAGTATTGCAATCCTATTCATATCAATGTTATTTTTTTACACTTTTCTTTTTATTCGATTTGTGTTTTCTTTTTTTAGAAAATTAATTTAAACTTGCATACTGTACATATGAAGGGTATGCATTACATGTGTTGTCTGTGTGATAAAATAACAACAACCACGACAGTGTGACAACACAACAGCAACATGAAAACATGACAACACCTCAACGCGACAACACGATATAACAGAACGACAAAACAAAGACAAAAACCGTATGATCCATTCTCCTTCTGTTTACAAGAAGAAACGGCTGATTATTAAATATTTTCCGATTTTGAATTTTGTAGAGAGTTTGCGGTTCGATCAGTTCTGTGATGCCATTCGAACGTTATTTGGATCCGATATAAAGAATTCAGATTTAAAAGCGATTTACCGTAAAATTTCTACAAACCCCGATGCCAAAGTTGACTGGAGCGAGGTGAGTGTCAATTTAACTATACAACACATACTTCTTCTGTTACACTGATTCAGTTGATAATATCTCATGTATGAAAGTACAAAACCAGTTTACAACTGTTCTCCCTCTAAGTGACATCAGCAGCAGCAGTCGGGCAATGGGGGGATACAACCTGTCAATTATTGCTTGCTACCTGGTCAACGGGTGCATCGCGTTGTTGAAGAGAGTGTTTTTGAAGTTAATGAAACAGTTATTTCATATCAATTTAAACAATACGAAAGATAATTTCTCCCGGTCTTAAGGACAGTATAGCTAAGCCAATATTTGCCCATAGTCGAATCAAACATTGAACTTGCATACATATCTTGGAGACCACTACTGTGTCACGCGTTAAATTGTTGTCGTTCTTTATTGCAGCTGTTTGGCTACTTCCAGTCAAGTGCTGAAGACACCGAGGAGATTGTTGTGGGTGAAGATGTTAACATTTTCACAGTCTCTAAAAGACGGAGAGTGGGAGAAGCCGCAGGTCAGTTATTGTTTCAATACATAATCTAGACAATGTTTACAGAGATTAATCTAGAATTTAAGTTTTTGAGTAGAAATGTTGATAATTGCATTTGTCACAACATTATAGTAAAATTCTAGCATTAAGATCTTTACATTATTAAATTAAAGAATAGACGAAAAGTAGTTCTTTATGGACAGGCCTCTTTCAACATCAAAGACAGGAGAACAGTATATTAAACATAGGTATCAAACACTATGCCTTAATTATGATGTTCTCAAAACATGCCCTTGAACAGTTTACAAAAGCATACAATTATAAAAAAAGTACACTTTTTTTTTACATTGTACAGGCGTCAATAAGAATAAGATTTCGAATTATTCACTATGCCGTATTTTGATTTTTATATTGACAGATATTGATTATTTATTAAGTTATTTCTTGCTTTTAAGACTTTCACATAAATATGCTATAAATTTACCAAATTGTATGGTGGCTGATTTCTGCCATCTAGACTTTCGACTTTTCGCCCCGAAAAAAACAGCGACGTTCGTGGGTCGAAAAGTTGTGATTTTGACTCGCAAATTAGCGACTTCAAATTGGCGAATAATCGCAAGTCGAGGTGGTAGAAATCAGCCACCATAAAATTGTGTTAATTTTACTAGTTGTAAACTATAAACCAAATAATCCCTCAATTTGAATTTCAATAGAAATTCTTCTTTTTGAAAGTAAACAATTCAGATTATAAAAAATTAAATACTATATATTATGTTCAGGTGATAAAACACGGAGGGACACCGTACAGTGCATCAGATATGTTCCCTCACTAGACACGTACATCACAGCATCACAGAAAGGAGCAATATGTATGTGGAACAACAAGGTAAGAACACTTACATTGTAATGATTCAGGAACAACAAGGTAAGAACACATGTATTGTAATAATTCAACAGAGACGACACCAGCATATACATTAACCAATTCGCACATGTAATATAGTGAAATATAGGACAATGCATAATATAGGGTGCGCTACGGTATAGAACATACATGTACTAAAATGTATGCCGTATATAAAAGTATGCAATATAAATAGTGTTTAGGTATACAACAAAACACAATGAAATAACTCTCCGAAATAATATGGCATTTGGAAGTGAACGCAGAGCTTGAGTTTGTATTTTATATCCATATTTTTTTCTTAAAATTTTGGTCGCTTCTTCGCGTTGCTTTCATGCAGTTCTTTTGAAACTGTATTTGATCTGTGTTGTGTATGAAGCATCTATTTAATTGTACATATCAAATAAGTAAATCGAAAAACCAAGACGATATTCTAGGCCGTAAGTCCATGGACATTGGCAAACAATAAGCAAACTTATAGCAAAAGATGATTAAACCTGAATAAATAAAATCTTGTTATAATAGATCAATTCATGAAAAGAACATTCAGTATTAATTATAATATAACATAGATATATATATAAATAAATATCTAGTGTCAAGCGTATATATGTATAAATATATATATATAGATCTATTTTATATTATAATTAATACTGAATGTTCTTTTCATATAGATCAGTTCATATCTATTGTTTATTTTCTAGATCGATTCATATCTACTGTTTATTTTCTAGATCGATTCATATCTACTGTTTATTTTCTAGATCGATTCATATCTATTGTTTATTTTCTAGATCAATTCATATCTATTGTTTATTTTCTAGATCAATTCATATCTATTGTGTATTTTCTAGATCAATTCATATCTACTGTTTATTTTCCAGCTTCGTTTACAAGGCTGTGTTGACATAAATGTAAGTATAATTGTATTGTAAAACTTTTGTGAAACTGCTAATACTACATGTTCTGGAAATACTTTTGTTGAAAACTAAGAATGGTTCGTTTACTCAAACATTTACAGGACGATTGGCTGTCTTAATCTAAAACAATATATATATATGTTAATGTTAAAATGGCATAAAAACTAAATGCGTCAAAATGTCTAGACTAATATTTATGTGTACATTAACTTTGGTGAAAACGTTACATGTAATACGATATATGTATACATATATATGTAGGAGCCGGCCTGGGTGACGGGATGTGACTACTTGCCAGGTATACGACGGGCAGTGTGTTGTACAGAACGAAGCATAGTCATTTGGGACAACCGATCCAAAGGCAAAAATCAGGTGAAAAGGCAGTTACATAATATTAAGTACAGATATGTCCAAAATAATGGCATTGATTGCAAACTCCCTCTGCACTGGCAAGCTACTTATGAATAAGATACACTATAATGTTAAGAAAAATAGTCAATGGCGTTATTGTAAGAGTAGGATGTAGATTGTCTAGGTAAGGATTTGTTAATATGCTTTAATTAGGGTTCTATATAACATTGAGACAACGAAGAAAAAAGAGAGTAGCACCAGTATTACAGGAAAGAAGGAGAAGCGACAACATAGAAATGACACAATGGCAGGACAGGAAGAGAGACGATAACAGAGCAAATTATCAGAACAAGAGAGGAAAGTGCGCTCCCATACAACGGTGTTACCGCCAACGCTTCTGGAACGTTATGTCGAGTTTTTTTTTTATGTACAAGGAGTTTAAACATGTTAGCTTCAAGGATGTGTCGATATCTGTCTTTTCCATATCCTTATATTTTTCTTACGCGGTTGACCAAACAAAGGATATAAATTTCAATACAGCATATACCTGATGGTAATCGAGGCTCTCAAAACTCTCTACGGCGATAAAGTTCGAAACAAATGGAATTTTTTGAGGAATCTCGTAGCCCTACAGCTTAAGATCATCAACAGTTTTGCACTATATGCCAATATATATGTATATATATCAGATTTTAAAAAGACACCAATTTTCAAGTCAAAACCAGCTTGGGTTTGGAGTATGTGGGTTTCATCATTATTGCTATTAAACACTTTTGAACCAGAAAAGACCAGTCCCACTGTTTTCAAAAGCGTAGTTAACAGACTGAAAAAAATCAACCAGTTGTATTGCTTCATAATTGACATTTTATATATTTTTCTTTTTTCCTTCTTTTCGAATTTGCAGAATGTGTATTCAATAAAACCTTTTGAGCATTCGATACAATGTATAACACATGTGCCAAATCATGCCGTTTCCCACGAGGACATTGTGCTATTTGGAGACGATCAGGGTCATGTTAATGTACTCAGAATCGTCGCTAAAGATCTCAATACGAAAAACTCTAAGAATGGAGAGAAAAGACAAACATTTAGTATATCACAAAATCATACAATAGACCCAGAAAAATTAACATAGTAAGTAATATCTATATTGAAATTTGTTTTTGTATTTGTCTTTTTACCTTATTTTGATCTCTAGATTTAGAATATGATGACTCTTAAAAATATATTCAAAGATTTATTAAATATAATTAACAATGACTTAAAATATTGAGCTGACAACCAGTGCTTTCATATCAAAGAATTCTGTGAAAGTTGAAATTTGTTATTTGTTATTAGAAAAATAGTAGTGCATAATTATATGTTATTTTTTTCAACTTGTTTTATAATTTTATCTGTACTAATTAATAAGTAAATATTGTATCAATGTTTTCATTTAGTCCTATCCGGAGTAGAAAGATGCACAGCGATTGGGTTCTATCTGTAAGTATTTAGTAGTACTACCATACACTTGTGCAGCATATCTTGCGTTGACATGCCCCAACTATTGTGTTACGAAGACACATACTAAACACTGACGGTTAAAGATGGTAAACATTTATTTGATTGTTCATGAATTAACAGGTAACGAAAATAATCCAATACGACAGCTGAAAACAAATCAACTTTTAGAAGGAAAGATTATGTATTTTAAAACAAAATTACTAATTGTAGTGAAATGCAAGTGCATACGTATTTTCATGTTATTGTATATAAAGACATAACTAATCAGCATTATTGCATTTTTGCAGATAAAATATTTTCCTGAGTTACGGTGTTTTGGTTCATGTTCTCCAAACAGCAGAAAATCCTTTGTTTTAGAGGAAATTGACAGAATATATGACGATGGGTAAGCTTTATATTGTGAAAGAAGCTTCTCAAACATTATTTTTCTATACATGTATATTGCAATTTTTAATTGTTTTCTCAAGCTGTGAATCATACCCTCTTACATTGAAATGACTACAGGTTGTTGTGAAATATACCTTCCTTATGGTTACTGTGATATACATACTCTTATTGTTAAACTTATAACTGTTAAACATACCATCTAAATATAAACTTACGAACACATTTTTTTCAATTTTCTAACACAATCAACTTCTGTTCGCACAAAAATTGCCAAACACTAATGCTCCCTTCAGGACCGACTTCTAGTATTGCAACAATATTAACCAAATATATTTAACTTGTATCTCAAAATATCAACTGCGTTTTAAAATGTTTTCATACTACAGAGACATTAGAAGTGTCGCCATACACAAGGGAGTGAATTGTTTCGACTATTGTGTCAAAGCTAACATCATTGCCACTGGTGGTGTCGATAAGGTCATCAGAGTTTGGCATCCACACATTTTTTCTAGGCCCACAGGTAAGTTATCTGAAAACACCAAGCTTGTTTAGGCCTGAAAATTAATGATTTGAAGTTTCAAATGCATTACTGCATAAGGGGCCATCCATAATTATCATACTTTTTCCAAAGTCTGCAAACCGCACGCTACGGGGAATTGGGTTTTGTTTGTCCTCACTTCTTTGCAGCTTACAATTCTGGTTATAGCAACATTTCAAAATCTGAAATGTTGCTCCTTTTTTCCGTTTAGTGTTCTAAATATCGTTCTTCAGAGCGTTGATGATGATCTTATTTACATTATTTGAGAAATGGCGCAACAACTAACGTTGTTTGACACACAGGTGGAATAAATGCGTTTAATACAACAAACCGCGGTTGATAAAGGATGATGTACACTTTTCCAGGGGGACGTGGGTTTGAGAAAAGAGTGCTGTTTGCAGACTTTGGAAAAAGGAAGATAATTATAAATGGCCCCTAATACACTTAATCTCTCTGAATCTACTACGGGGTAGAAATAAACATACAACATACACCTCAACCAACAGTTTTACTTAATAATCAAAAGTTAAAATACCTTGTTTTCAAATATGCTTAATTGAAATAACCAACAGTAATAGTTGCTTGCTCACACAGATGTACATAACTGTTATCCTTGTAATATATAATAATACTCAACATTTCTTTTTGTTCAGGTAAATTAGTTGGTCATCTGTTCACCATTGTTGATATATGTTGAATCTTTTTGTTCAGGTAAATTAGTTGGTCATCTGTTCACTATTGTTGATATATGTTGTAATGAGAAGGACCAGCACCTGATCAGTTTGTCTACAGCCAGAGTGTTCAGAATATGGGACATCCATACACTGACATGTCTACAGGTATATACACACAGTGCATAATAAAAATTATCTGAAGATCATCTATTCTAAAGGAATTTAAAATTAAATAAAATTGTTAGATTTTACACTGTACATTTGAAATAGCTGTTAATTTGTTCGAACATATTAATAAATATACATGCACTTTATATACATTACATCATTTGTCGATGTCATTAGTTTTTCCTGATCAGTTGAATGTGTCTATATCTAATATTCCTAAAAATCCTGTTTTTTTGTTAAAGGTTTTTACAGATAACGAGGAACGACCTGGTGAGAAGAGAATATACTCCATGATATTTGACAGTAAACATGAACGTCTAATGACAGGTACATACAAATTAGATGCAGAAATTATTATAAAAATGCTATTTTACATTTTCCAGCTACTTGATTTCTTAAAAAAATGAAAATAACAACAAAATAGGCGTGTGTGTGTTTTAATTTCTAACACATTTAGACCAAAACGCAGGATGATTCCCATCAGTAAATAATATGTTCCCCCGATAAATGATATGGCACATAATTGAAAGCAATTTGGTTTAAAGTAGCTTTTCTTATACCCATCCAAAATTGAATGAAAAGTAAACTCAAAATTGCAACAAACTTGACTCTGACATTTCTTAATATTTCTCTTCAATGTTTGATTTAGGTTCTAGTGTTATCGATGCATGGCCCCTAACAAGGGCAGTGCAAGACACAATGCAGGTTCCACATACACATGACAGGCCAATCAGTAACATTTTATTGAATAAAGACCTGAACCAAGTGGTCACTGTGTGTACAGAATCTGTCATCAAGGTAAGTTATCTCTCTTAGAATATTAAACAGTTAATAATACAAAAATACAACCTGAATCATGCCTCCAATAAATATGATATTTATAAGAGGAAGTGAAGTTGTTCTGTGTTTTTTTGAACACTGCAGCAACTTAATGTGTAACTCCAAGTTTTGTAGCAGTTTGTAGGTAGTTCATTTCGTGTCATGAATTTTTTCGACAACTGTATGGTTTACTTTAATTGTACGAAGTAGACAAGTGATACTCATGGGCAAACCAAACATTGTCAAATACATGATCCAATCCAAGACATTATTCATATATCAAAGTTTATATAAACTGATTGAATATATCACCTTTGCTGTGTAAAAAAGTAGTAAATACGAAACACGGACATAGGCAATCATAAGGAAAAAGTGGGACGCACTCAGAAAAAATAACCAAATATGCATTTATTGACTAGAAAAAAGAAACATAACGAACTTCTATTAATAAACTAGAAGCGAAACCAGGTACTCGCGATATGGTAAGCGTTTCTTGCTACACAATACTTTGTCCAGAGTCCGATGGAGAAGATGAGTAGAATTTATTACCCCTGATTGTGTTAGTTCGAGATATATTCACCTAAGACTGAGATTCTTTGTCCTGAAGAGGTTTACCAGTTCAGAACAAAACAAATATTATTCCAATGAAAGAAAAATCATGTCATAATCAGTGGTGATTGAATCTTTTTCTTTCATAGTTGACACCTTGCCAGAGGATAACTAATAAAGATTGCTTGCATTTACGATTTCCTAATACGTCGCATGTTTTATGCTTAACAGGTTTGGGA